>VZTL01063143.1:3362-19191 GCA_013400535.1 Scopus umbretta
AAAAAAAAAAAAACCAAAACCAAAGCAACAATCAAAAAAAAAATATTTTTACAGCTTCGGATGAAGTTCAGAAAACCCCTACTAATTCTGCAAAAATCTAGCCAGGGATCTAATGGTGTCCATCAATCACAAAAGAAAAAACAAGCAGAAAAGGAATGATAGCATTTTTGGAAAGAAACCAGCACTCTATTGTACTGTAATGACCATTCTTTCTTAAGAGAAAAAACTTGGGGCAGAATCCTTCTTTTCTAGGAAGCAATATGATCTGGAAATTCACAGAAAGGAACAAGGCATCCTCAATCTTAAGTGGAAAAATGAAGTAAGATTTCTTACGATGGAGATCTAGCTGATCAAATCCCAGTTCCTGGTTCTGCGATTCAACCACAATACCCTAAGAAACAGCATGAAGGAGGATTGATTTCCCTCAGAACTGCAAGGCACTGGCCACTACTACAAGACCAATGATTTTGCCTGCTAGAATAAAAGTTCATATTCTCAATGTTGAAATTCATTGTCTCGAGCACTTTTTGTATCCATTGCCAAGTTCTCCCATTTGGAACACTCCTTTATAACAGAGGAATAGGAGGCTTGTTGGGTTTGGTTAGTTGGTTTTTGGTGTGGTTTTTTTGTTGGTTTGTTTGTTTGGTTTTGGGTTTTTTTGTGGGTTTTTTGGGGGTTTTTTTTTTTTTTTTTTTGGTCTTGTCTCAAAGCAAGAAAGGTGAGGAGAGTCCCTAAAGCAGAAACACTGACCACAGAATATTTATTTGGCCACTAATGACCAAACAGCAGTTTATCTTTGACTGCTTCTTCTTATATACCAATGTAAGGATGTGTATATTGCTTATTTTCCCTAGATATGCTTTAAGGAAACAGATTTTTTTATTATTAAAACCAGGAATCAAGTTCCACATTGAGAACGAAGCTTCAGTTTTTAACAAGCCACTGAATAGGCCAGTCCCTTCCCTCCTCGTACTCTTTTGGACCATCTCGGTTTCCAATTTCTGCATGGTAAATATAACAAGTAGCAATTCAAGGTAATACCCCTGTGAGATGCAGCCTATCAATTACAGGAATGACAGCATTTTTAACTTGGCTAGAGAATGCAGGTCAAATTGGGTTTTAGCCATATATTGGGCTCAAGTTCATGCTCTGAGCTTTGCAGGAGTCCTGAAAAACATTAGCTGAGATTTTCCTCCAGGACATGACTGCAGAAGAATCAACATGTCTTGCCAGAACATTAGCACTCCTCATATAACACAAATGTGACTTTACAGGTAGAAAACCACTCAGAATTCAACCAATTTGTTCAAGACTGTATGATTTTGAAAAGTAATTAAAAAAAAAAGCACTGATGAAATAACAACCCTAGCAGATACTGGCTTTATGTCACCAGCTCCAGTACTTTCCAAATCTTCTCTCCTCCAGCCTGTATTCTCATTTCAGTTTTTCCATGGGAGCTCATAAACCCGAAACCACTGCATTAGTGTCGTAGTCAAGCCTTCCCCCAGTCACTACACCCAAGATAACATGCTGCTCTTACCTGTGTGAGAATTTGTGGCCCATTGCAATCCACTCCTTTTCTATCAGAACCTGCAGTTTCAAAACAGAGGTAAAAAAAGCACCATTACTTTGTTTAGAAAAAGCAGAATGAAGCCTTTGATGTTAAACGTGAAAAAGCTTACTATCAATGCTACCTGCTGACCCTACTGTTATGAGTATATCCATAGAAGTCAATGAAAATAGTAATAGTGATTTATACAGTAGGTATCCACAGTTACCAGTACAATGTCACTGCTGGAATCAGTTATTTCAAGCAAGTCTAATACTCTTTTGAGGGAGCTTCTATGTTGTTAAAATCGTAAAATACAAACATACTGAGCTAAAAGAATTAACAGCTTAATATCACACAACACGCTATTTAATTTGGAAAAAAGTATCACGATATTCAGCAAAATAAATCAGCAAATGGAACTGAACAAATGTTTAACACACAAATAGGAATATAAGTACAGCTGTGTATTGAGGAGCTCAGGATGAAGTCAGAAGACCGATATGGCTATTTCTCTTTCAAATAGAGTGCCTGTACTGTACATAAGACAGTAACAAGGAAGCAGTATTTTCCTTCAACACATCTCCAAATGACTGATGCTGAATCCATTATTACTTGCCTTGCTGGATCATATTTAAAGGTCAATTCCCGATATCATCATCCAGAGACTTAAAGAACAAAAGGAAGGTGGAAATTCACAACAGAGTTCTTTGAACACTTGTTATATTGCTTTGCAAATTTTTCCATTCTTTACACTTCTGTTGCATTCATTTAGGAATAACCACTGTCGTAGGATTTGTGCGTATAAACCATGTGCTCAGAGGACAGACAAGCATTTGTCTGTTTTAGCTACTGGTCCTGTTCCTAAGCAAAACTGGGTTCCTTAGTCCATACAGGATTGTCCAGAGCACAGCCAAAGCCCAGGCAGATGTTTCACACTTTGATGTAATTTTAGCTGTTGAAGGACTGCAGTATAATCCAGAAGCAAAAATAAAATAATAATAGTAGTAGTAGCAGCAGCATGGAATGCACAGAAACGGTCCTAGCAGTGCAACACACTGGAGGGAGGAGGCAAAATTTGCATTGTTCTAATTTCAGGGTTTCTTTTAAGGAACTCTTCTGAGAAAGAGCAAAAGCCTGTCTTTCAGGTATTTAACAAAAGGGGATGAACAGAAAGATAACATCACAGATTACACCATATTTATGCAGTGATGGCTTCAAATAAGAAAAAGCCTGCAGTGGAAGCAAACGGCCAAATTCACGTGTAACGGCTTTAAAAAAGGGTCTTAAACGAGGCACAGATTTTACATGATATACAGGTTATATGCTGCCCTGTGCACAAGAAAGAGTTCACCCAGTTTTAAATCCTAGCGGATAAAAGAGCATTCACTGTAACAGTCTTAAATGACAAGCTGCTTTACCACCTTTTTGTGGATCGCTCACAGAGTTGCATCCTTTGCTCACTCATCTCTTGCTGAAATGTCTCATTAGTGGCTCTCATGTGGACGTTCAAGGAAACAAAGATTTGGGAATTGTAAATAAACCGCTGCCATTTTGTGCCCACGCTGTTCAGAGCAATTAAAACTTATTTATGGAATCAAAGCTGGGTTTATATAGGTCACCTACTGTTTGTTCCAGGAAATGGCCTAAAACATTTAATTGGGGCCTGTTTACATTTCAAATCCAGGAAGAACTTTTTATTTTTGAAATTCCAATATTCGTATTCTTACCATGAAGCCTTTAAAAGTCCTATAAAATGGATCTAAGAGGAGGCTAGCCAGGGAGCAGACCTGCGCTGTCCGATCCCACCCATCAGAGCAGTGGACCAACACGCTAGCTTTTTCATCTTTCACAGCCTGCGAAGGAGAGACCAGACAGAACAGTTTAGCAGCTTTCTAGGTTGGCTACTGTAATTAAATGCTATCCTTTTATCTGCATTTACCTGACTGGCCTAACGCCCAAGAGGAAAATTTGTCATTTCTCATCCAGACCATGGAAATGCACCATTTCTGGGAACAACCCAGGCACAACAGCCATCAACCCTCAGGAAATCCCCAACTAGAATAAAATGCTGTAGCGTGCCCTGTCAGCAGCACAGACCATCAAGAAACAAAGACCCTCTATCTCAGAATGCTCAGCCTTCTGAAAGGCCAAGATTTCTCAGTCTCTCCCTCTAAGGAAAAAATTGGTGGATGAGTAAAGAAGAGTAATTGGGTACACAGGGACTAATTTTCTTGAGAAGATCCTAGAAGAGCTCATCCCAACTTCCTCCTGTATAGATCACCTTCCTCCCTTTGTACCAATGGCAGAAGGGAAACACAAAATAGCTCCTTGCTTGCTACACAGGAAAATTTTAAGAGAGAAAAGACAACATTTATAGAAGGTCACTACTCTTGCCACCTTGCCTGCATGCCCTTTACTATTACTGAAGAGCCACGTGCCTCAGTGACTTTTCTCCACTTGCCTGACCTACAAAGCCACAAGCTCTGCAGAAATGACAACTGCATTGAATAACCAAAATTAGCAGTCCCCACATCACACAGAACCAGGAGAAAATAAACCGGTCTAAACAATCCCTCATTTTAAGCAAAGCAGTTCAATAACTAATAAGCACAAGGTTACGAGTTGTTTGCACTACTAAATATGCATCATACAGAGACTTTTATAAAGGTCATTTATTCACATTCCGTGTTTCAAATGAATTCTAATAAAGCCTAGATAACTGCTCCTTACAATACAGCGAACAGGACAATGTCCCAACCCCTATGGCATTTCATTTAGTCATAGGAACTGTCTAGGAGAACGCCGGATGGGTAACCCACTTGATGTTCTCCAGCTGCAGGCTTGTTTTTGAGAGCTGAGGCCAACCTGAATAGCAATGTGTTCCCACCTTCTCTCCAGAGACAACTTCTCAGCCTTGGAGCAGTCCCTAACAGACAAGTACACGTTTTTTAATTCATCTGCAGGTTGGGGTACAGTTTTACCTTGGCAAGAAAGACACCTGCATCCATCACAGCCTTAATGTGCCGCAACCAACCTGAGTTCTCCAGCCCAGTGAGGAAATCGCTCATTGAGGGGGACTTCGTTTCACACACTAAGAACACAAACAAAGGAATTAGCTGACACACTGCTGACACCATCTCTTTCTTTTTCCCACCTCCTCTTTACCTCTTCACAGCAACAGAGCTTGGTAGATCCTAAAAGTTAACACTTCCACACTTTTACAAAGTGTCAGGAGCAATATCCTGCCTAAAGGACACAGAAACTACTGGTTGCATACACAAACCAGCAATTTTTAGCTACGAGAGAACTTGAGGATCTGAAAATACCCTCCTCCTCTTTTTTTTTAAAGAGGAACCCATTATTTTTTCAGCTGAGTTTTTTCCCAACAAAGCGTTTAGTGACCTGTTACTTCACTATAAATACCGTTGCACACTCGTCTAACAACCACTAACATGCAGTCACCATCACAAAGATCTGAAGAAAGGACAGTTCTAATTTACAGAGAGAAATAACATGTCTAACCTTGAAGGCAATTCAGATGCTGTATTGAAACCCAGCATACAAAATACTGATAGTAATACAGTTCAATAGTCTGTAAGCACCAGTGAGAGAGATTTTATCACTGTCAAAGAAGAATACAGGAGTAAACAAGTATTTATTCTGCCTCTTCTTCCACCACAAAATAAATCTGCCAGGAACAGGCAATTGAGGACTTATAGCTGTGATCAGGCCAATCTCTTGGTGGTGTGAATAGCCTCATTTTTCTCCAAGGTCACCACGGATCCTGCAGTGCTACCTGGCCAGGCAATTGGTAGCATCAATTATTCAACTACTTCGAAGCAAGATGACCATTACGCCGGTTACTAAAATATTAAACTCGGATTTTGAATGACAGCACTTGTATTACATTTTGGAAAACTAAGCACAGGGACCAAGCAGAATGATTTGCAGCATCTACTCTGTCCCATTCCGCAGTCTTTGTCAGCACAAGGACGGCAACAGTGCCGGACACCACCTAGCAGAGACGCTGGTTTGATCCACGCCACACCACCACCTTTAATGGAACTTCTCCAAAATCACATCAGTGAAAATACGGGCCTGATTCACCTCTTGATCGCCAATGGCTCAGGTACGTATTTCTTCTGCCCTGCTTCACATTTTTCCCTAAGACGACAATCTCACAGAGTAGCTCGATTACCACAGCTACTCTGTATTTTAATACATTTTAATATATTAAACCCATTAATTTAGTACATTTTAATGTATTAAAACCAAGTTCAGTTAAAGAAATCAGAAATAAATGAAAAATAAGAACTAAGTACATATGATATTGAATTCTTTGGAAGATCATGCCAAAATTTTATTTCAAATCAAAAATACTGTTTAGCACTTAAATACTCCAAACTAAACACAGCAAACCCCAGAAAAGTATTTCCTCAACAACCTATGGTAGTTTTGTTTCAATAGCTCAGAAAGTAACCATGAGACCATCTTAATGGTAAAACATAGTATTTCTCTAGCCTTTTTCTTTTAATTTGCCACATTTAAGAGATTCACGTTTTATGTAACTAGCACAATTAAGGAACGCTGTCAGTATTAGTTGCTATTTTTGAACCCCTGTAAGACTAAGCACAATAGAAAATGCTTTCCTGCAAGACATTTGAACAACATTAATACTTTCAGCCACTTCCATACAGCAAAGTAAGACACTGACTTCATTTACCTGCTTCCATCACAACCCCCAAGTCCACGTGCGCCTGTGCACGTAGGATTTACATATTCAGCAAAACGTTCTGTCCAAAAGTAGCCAAGGGTAATAAAGCCTGGCCACTTGCACACACCGTACCTACCTTCCAGGAGTTTCTGCAAGCTGTTCCGCATCACATGGATGTTTTCTATACCAATAAATTTAAAGCGAATGTTATCATAATTATCTTCATTCTCATAACCCTTCCCAGCAGCTCGGTTGGCCATGGCATTTAACTGTCAAATTCAAGGGAACGGGAATAGGATAGAAAAGAAAGAGAGAAAATTACAACAAACAATACACAGAAGTAAATGAGTCTGTTTTGCAAGTCCTTTTTTTTTTTTTTTAATCTCCCAGAAAATATACTGAACAAAGTTGTTACACAGACATACTCCCCACCTCCCAGACATTACTTCCAGCCGTTTCACTAAAATTATGCCAGTGTCTCCAGTCCATTAGTCGTACGCAGAGACTCTTTAAGACCCTGGATAGAATTTCTTAGGGTAGGCAGTATCAAAATCGTGCCAAATTTCAGAATACTGCTGTCATCAAAACAGGTAAAGAGACATTGAGTCTGCCCTAACTGTGAAGCTATGTAAAAAGATTCAGACAGAAGCATACGAAAGTAAAACTAGGAAAGTCATTTTTATGAGTAACATACATACATGGTGGTATAGAAATAGTAAGAGAATTCCAAAGCTTTTCACAGACATACATGCACAGATGAAATAAAGCCACCTGAGGGAAACATAGAAATATTAAAGTTGAGCAGAAAGAATATAGCAACCAACTGGAACTGCAGAAAAGAAGTAGAAAAGAAGCCAGCTGCTCTAACAATTACCCAAAACAGTTCACCCGAAACAGTTCAAGAGCTACCAGGAAATCTTTAGTGGTGACCAAAAAAGAAAACAAAACAAAACCTAAAACAAAACAAAAAAGCACTTCGACCCCCCCATATTAATTTGGGAAGAGGAGCGATTTGCCTCCACAGAGAGGAGGAAGAGTCAGATACAGTATATACATCTTTACATTTTTAGAACAACTGAATAACTGTAGTGCTTCAGTTCTACCATTCAGAGTGAGACATGTTGTGTTAGAAGGAGAAATGTGGCCATTTATAAATTCTCCCTTTTTCACCGAATTCTTTAGAACAAGTTTGCCGTCAACGATAGGTTTCAGTGGAACATCTATGATACTGGAAGCTCTCTGTACCAAAAGAACATGCACAGCCATTGCTATAAACATACATGTAATTACAGAATAGGTTATCTCTAGGAAATGTCGTACTACAAAAAGCCACAACAGGTGAAACATTCTGTTTTCCCAGAAAGACTTTTTCCCCTCTTGCCCTTGCCACAGTTTAACTATGTCTGTAGTTTCTATAAAATAACTGCAATATCTGAACAGTGAAGCAGGTTCTCAGAAAGCTCAATTTTAAAATAATCGGAGCACCTTTAAATCTTTGTGCTTAAGTAACTGTGCACTATGAAAATCCTTGTGTTCGAATTTGCTTATACCAACACTCCCAAACAATACGCTTATAAGACAATCATTTGAATTGGTTTCTAAATTCTGTTCCTCAAGATGACAGTCAGAGACTTCACTTTGCAGTTGTTTCTTTATAGCTTCTTACATAAACACCTCAGCAAAGTTCTAGCCCCAAATAGTGGCTGTGGACCAGAAGAGCTGGACTGTATTAAACTCCAAGCTGCACATCATGAAAACATTTGTGTTGGTTTTACAAAGACAAAAAAAAATGGAGGAATTGCTTTTCTCAGTTGTTATCAGACCCCATACAACCCCACTTCTTCCCAGGTCTGCTGATACAAGCACTTCAGCCTCGTGGAACTGAATCCTAAGGCTATTCTCCAGCTCAACATGCTAAGGACCTAGCTCTCTGCAGGAAAATGCTTCACTGTCTCAGCCACCTTTAAGACTGCCAGTTGCTTCAGGTCATCCTTAACACAAACCTCAACCCAGAATACTCCAGGAGTGCAAGCATTCTTAACAGCACTTAAAATTGCAGTTTTATTATGCACGAGCATTCATCGCATTAAGACACCAAACCAGGAGCCTGATACTGAATTCCTGATTCAGGACTGGCACAGTTTAACCTCATGCAGCATAAGAAAGCATTAGCAGAGTTGTGAAAGAATGAACTGGAAACAGCATTACTAATTCAGACGCAAGCTTTAAAAGTAGCCACAAACCCCGTGAAGATACCTTTGGCCTTGTGTCTACAACATACATGAAGGGGCTCCCAGGGTTGGCTTCTCTGATGGCCTGCAGCATTTGCTCATCCTCCAGACAGCGCGCACTGAAGCCGGAGAGGGGCTGGCTACAACGGCATATGGCAGCCTGCAACACACAACGGCTCACATTTTTCTGCTTTCAGATCGTCTCTACTGCACTGCCCCAAAGAACACTAATTTGGTGGGTTTAAGTCTCCTATTCTCTGTTTCACCAAAGAACTGCTGCTTAAATGGACACACAGAAATACTGCTGGAATATTTCTCAAAGCTGGAAGTTTGGGATTCTTCAGAAAGTAGTGAGGCTAAGGAGCCCTGCCACAAACTTCATCGCTATGTTCTCCAACCCACTATGCTCTGCCTGATGATCAGTGCCCCACACGTTAGTATTTCTCGTTTTCTACTTGGTTTCTATTGCCCAAACCATTCTTTTTCACAACTTTGCTTATCAGTTGTTACCGTTCCATGCTCAGAACTGCACTGAGTACGCTTTAGGGAAATTTCAGTAGTTGCCAGCACAACTCCATACAGTTGCCCAGGTCAAGGCACGCTTCCTCAGAAAAACAACAATTTGACTGTGACAGCATTTTCCTAACATCTGCATCTAAAACACTGCTGAGACAGCAGTTAGAAATTTACATTTTGGTCTTCAGTGGAAAAAAATAAAAAACCCAAAACCTTCACTTACTCGGAGCTAGTGGGGATTTATTTCAGGGTGGTTCCTCCTCTTCAATGCTAAGAAAACCTAGCTGAGTTAACATGTATCTTTGTTAAAACATTACTCCATATAGCTAAACAGTAGATTAAAAACACCCAATGCCAACAAGACGTTGCTGAAAGCTGACAAAAAAAAAATAAATATCCAGACAGGAAGCTTGGAAAGTTTGTGCTTTTTGCACAGCCCTGGATGCGTCCCGCATGTTTGTCTTTAACTAGCTTATTCTGTGACTCAGAACAAACCAGTATTAAAGCCGTTAAGAGAAGCACAGTTCTCAAACGTGGAAAGTTAATATGCTCTAATAATTACCTTATTCTTTCCTTTCACTAAAAGGGGACTGGACAAGAAGGGGAACCCTTACTCCCCACAAAGACAGCAGACAATGAACAACTAACATTGTTTTCTTTATATAAGTAGGAAAGCACCGGAATCCGCCCTCTGCTTCTGAACCTTGAACTTCCGATCACCACTGCCTTATTAGCAGCTCTAGGCACCACTATTTCTGGAGGATATGTATTGCAAACCTAAGTGAGAAGAAAGAAAAAAAAACCCAGATGTTACTACTTAGCAATTAAAAAGTCATGAAAAATTCATCTTTAGCTTATGATCTAGTGTTTATAAACAACGGGAATGGATTGTTTGCCATAGCGTATCTAACGGAGCCAACATCTAAAGTTTCAAGCCATTAAGACACATTTAGAAAAACGACACAGGAATAGGAACAAAATAGAAGGATGTGGTGAAGGAAACAATCAATTTTGCAGTTGAACCTAAAAAAAAAAGACTGCACAGTATACACTACATATGAAAAGGAAGTTCTTTAAATCCATAAATTTTATGAAAGTGTCTGATTTTTCACAAAAAGAAAAATGAAGGACAACTCTATTTAAAAAACCCCTCTAAATCTTATTCAACTTGAAATGAGCTTCCAGCAATCAGGTAGCCTCCTCAGAGACCGGCTTTATCCTTTTTCCTCAAACACGTACAGTCTTTTCAGCATACACTTCACAGATAAGCTATTCTCCAAGTCTGGCTTTACTTGAGGCTTGACAATTTTAAAACATAAGCTGGAAACCGTGAGGAAATTATAAAGCACTGGCACTTGAGAGTTGCATAGTAGCAAGTAAAGCTTCAAAGTGATTAATGATTTTAGATGCCCACATTCAGATGCCTTAATCAGCTAATGGAAAAAGCACCTCTCACGTCATATCTCAATTCAGGCATCCAAAGATACAGTCATTTAAAATTACCAGTCATTTCTGACAGCACAGGCCTATATTTCTTCAACCCAAAGTGTAACAGTAAAGAAATCCAGTGGGGGAAGGAAATGGAGAGCAGTGGGAAGGGGTTCAAGACAATATATTGGCATCTTCCTCAGAGTCATTTGCTTTGTCTTTGAGATGGAAAGGTCTGACTTTACACAACATCAGAAGAACTAAAAAGGGAAACAATATGAAGGAGTTTGAGTAAGTTTCCTGAAAGATGCTTTCATTTAACGTTGATTAGATCCAACCTGGCCTCACAGGGGAGAAAGAGCCGAAAATAACGGCAGCAGCCAGTCAGGACTGAAATGACTGAGAGCCCTTATTTAGCAGAAGATCCAACCAAGCAAGAAAAAAACCAGTCTGGTTTTGGTTACTGGTTTTTTCCTTCCTTACCTAGTCCCTTTCCGCTCTGCCTCATTCCCCACCAAGCCAAACTGCTGCCATTTATTTCTCTTCTACACATCTGTCACCAGCCTGGCAGGACAGGGTTTGGAAATACCGCAAGCAGCTAAGGGTACTTCAGGTTTTTCCTAACAGATGGTTTGACATTTCTCTAGAAAAACAAGTATCTGGTACTTCGCCAGGGGAATTAAAGCAAACCAAGGTGACTCTGCAGCTCTGTTCTGTTCTTCCATAGCCTCATTATCCACAACTTCACATCAAGACGATGCTGCTTCGATTAAAGCCAGCTGAGCTCATTCCTCCCCAGAGGTATCACTTACGCAGTAGAAGGACTACTGTATGTCACTAGTAACGAGAAAAGATACTGCACTAGATGGCTACTTTGGGCAAGAATTACCTCATAGTCTTTATTAACATCTGTTATTTCCCAATAGTCGTTTGGAATTCCCATACGCTGGTAATCTACTTTTAAATCAATCAGCTTCCATCCAATCTCCCGGTTCTCTTTAGACATTTTAGGATTATAAGAGAAAGCATAAAGTTCTTCGGGTTTCACTGGGAAGAAGAAGAAAAAAAGAAAATTAACTAGTTAGAGAGATACAAAGACATACAGAGGGGTCACCACTTCTTCCTAAAGGCCATCTTTTGGATGAGCACACTGTGCAAGCCAACGAGCTGCTGGTGTACCGCAACTGATACAAGGACTGACAAAAAAAAGAATCAGTCAAGAAAGATCAGGAGTCTTAGAAATAATTTACTAAAGAAGCCAAAGGGCTATTCCACCGTACTGCCTAGCTGACTATATTTTAATAATAGCTATTTTCCTTACGCTTCTGCCTCCTCTAAGATCAGAAGCATGAAGTTTTCTTTTATCACTTTGTGTACTTCACTACTCTAAGCAAACTTAGACTGATATCCATTCTTTTTAAAAAAAAGAAAAAAAAAAGAAAATTGAGAACTACTTAGAAGAGCACAGGTATTTAGAATTTCTCAATCTCACGTTTACAGGTTTTCATTCAGGGTAGTACTGAGTGCCAACAATCCATATTGAAATCCTCAGGAATTTCCAATACTCAGTTCCCACACGCAGGGAGATACGCTAAGCCATTTGTTAGAATTAATTAAAACTTCAAAGCGGTAATTTTTCCTGAACAAATTACTTCCTACTGAATTCACTGCAATAGGCATGTTAGGCAAGATTTGTATCATAAGAATTAATCCATAAACGCAAACATACTTTAAAAGATGTATTTTCTGTGAAGAGTTCATAAAACAGCTCTTGCACACCTGTAAGTTCATCGTTCAACAGTGAGTTCTGAGCCGCATGGAAAACTAGATGGATGTCTTGAATATTACTGTCAGCCCAACAAAAGCTTCAGGCTGTGTCTGAGGAATGGTAATTTCCACCTCCCTCCATCTCTACCATCCCAATTTCCTACCCTCTCTTCATGAAATGCAAATCTAACCAACAGCTCATTCAGCTGATTCCCAGGCAGCAAGCGCTCCAGAGAGAGAGTGAAACCTGCCAGAGCCTGATAAAGTAGCCAGGTTACTGGACAGGGAACCCAAAGCTGTCAATCATATGCGTGCACATCATAAATAATTATATGGTCTGCCAAAAAATCTACGAACGAAGCACACATACAGAAATTTTAAAACAAGAGAACTATTAAGATCCATAAACAGAACAAAAGAAAGAGCTACAGCATGTTACACAAATAACTGCAAGACAAAAGAAACTGATGTAAGCCCCTGCAGTGACAGCTCCCACACTGCAAGACGCTATGCAAGTCTCTAATTTTCCAAACTGGAAGAACAGTGACAGCTTTTAAACATAACACCAGAAACTTGCAGATACAGCATTAGAATTAGAACTTCAGAACTAAGAAAACTCCAAAGCTCAGGGCACAAGGGAGTTGCTGGGAATAGGCACAAGCTTTAATATCGATCAGAAAAAACAAACCCAAACTCAGCAAAAAACGTTTCTACTACAGTACTTCTATTCAAGTCCTAGGTGATGGCCAGCATGAAGCAGACTGGTGCTGTCAACTTCCTGCCTTTAGACTAGTGCCATAATTATAAAATCCAATTACAAAGAGCAACCTTATAATGAATGCCGAACTCCAAATACTGGTTCACTGAAGGAGCATCCCAAAAACAGAAGCCACAATAGACAGAAGCCAGGTAGGAAACTCGGTGGAATGCTGTCTTGCAAGAAGAACAAGGAACCCAGAGATTCACCCATGATGGACTAAAAAGCTGAAGCCAGAAGAGACCACGGGCTTTTGAGGATGTTTTGCTTACACTCTTAAGAGTGGCTCCAAGTCAGGACAGCCCGGGTGAAGCACGGGGTTTCACAACTGAAAGACGACAAACACTGAAGAGTAGCCTAAGCATGCTATTGGGAACCAAATGAACGATGCCAACGTTTAAAGCTTTATTTGTGGGATTCCAGAATTCTGTGAACATCTGGATCGACTGGAAAGGGCAGAACTACACATGGCCAACAGCTAAGTCACAGAAGTGACTGACCACAGCCAGGTATGGGATTATAACACTCAGCATGAGTGCTACAAGAAAAAAGCCCGAGATGCCGCAGACAGCCTTTGTCGGGCAAACGCACTTCGCAGGGGTCTTCAGAAGTTCCTCATGGGAGACCACCTCATTCCCGCTGCCACAAAAGATTTGCGTTTCGTTTGGAAGCAAACGCCCTGGTCTGCAGGGCAGCCCTCTACTTACTGAGCCGACCCACACAGATCGTCTCTGGTGGTGGAAACTGGTTCTGATTTCACATCCTCCCCCTCCCGTACTGACACTGCAAAACCAATAGTCTGGCAGGCAGAGCTTTCTCTATTGCTCAGACGAGCCTTCCAGCCTGCAGCGTTTCAACGATTTGCAGAACAGACTCCCGTCCTAAATACCTGGCTGTGAAAGTTTAAGCAACGAGGTATACACTTCGTGACAGTCACGTTCCTGCCCAATAACAAAGTGAGCCACGTGGAAGTTCTTGCAGTGAATAAGGAGTGGGTATCCAGCTGTGGTCAGAGGCAATTTTTCTACAGTTGCAATATGGTGATGCAGAATCTGAAAAACAGGAAACAAAAAACATTTTCCAGAAGCCACTGAAATGAGCGGTACAAGCAGGTATTAAGTTTTTGCAATATTATCTGCTATTTACACTTACTGCAGCTAACTAGCAGCAGAAAATTAATTTATCTGTGGTATTTATCAAACAAACATAATACACATCCAGACTGTGCACCCAAAGGCTAGGTAACTAAGAGCAAGATTGAAAGAACACAGATATACAATATAAGTTACTTCTAGAGACTGATGTGCAGCTCGGTTTACCTGGTTCACTTCGCTTTCCTTCCACTCCCATATGCAATGTATTTTGTCACTCCCATTTTACTTCAGAATTAATAAAAAGGGCTGCTAATTTCAGTGCTAATTTTGCACTTCTAAAAGCTGGAAATTCCAGCTCGGTGGCTTGGTATATTGAGTTGGAGACAGGAAACTAGACGTGTTTTTTTATGTTCCTGGAACTAACACTAATACAGCGAGTGACCCCTATCAAGTCACATTACCATTGTGTTCATTTCCTTCCGAAACAGCTGAATCTGTTAAGCATTTGGTATCAAAATACTAGATAAGACCACTGCAACTTTGGAATTCAGAAACCTGTCCATTTTGGGTATGAGATAAAGTAATTTTTGTACTTGTGTTTAAACAGACTCCAGGTATCACAACATACCCATGTTTCTTTTCTGACTTCAGCAGAAGCATCGACATAGATAAGGTGGGTAGCCGTCAGGTATAACGTCCCGTTTGCTGCCTTCCTATTTGTATAGCGATCTAGTAATTTCACATTTTCAACCTGCAACATAAAAAGAGGATGAAAAAAATGAATTTAACTTTGAGTGAGGAAATATCTAAGCACATGTTGAGCCACAATCACATAATTGGCAATATACAACTCGGGAAGACAGGAAAATGTAAGAATTAAAGTCTCTCCTGCAACACTAACGCAGCTTTACACTGTAAATTCAAATTATTTCTCCAGCAATTAAAGCCAGAAAGGTTAAGCAAGCAGCCAAAGTTTAGCACCAGTGTGAGTAATGGGATTACTGGATTTGTAGCCAAGATGATCACAGTTTATTACTGTGCAAGGTTGCAGAAATAGTAAGACCAAGAACCGCAAAAAAGACTGCCCACGTTCAGTATAACCAAAGTGTTGCTGCGAGAGAAGCAGTCCTCGCCAGTCCGACTTCCAATTGCTCAGTCGCTACAAAAAAGTAGTAGTAGCTACTTCTTGTAACACACTTCCTAGGCATGTAAGCACATTTGGTGAACCACACTAAGTAATTAATAAAAACAGTTTTAAAAAACATTAGGGCAGGCATAATAAAATATTAAAGTATTTTACGTTATTTGATCGATTTTCTCCTGCCCTGTTTGCTTCTTAATGAACACAGATGGATTTTTTCTTTCACCATTAAGCAAAAGTAATGGAATAAAAATTGGAAGGACAATGAAAACAAACAGTTTAACAGTATAGGATACATTAGTTCTTGGTATTGAATATATAAGCTTCCTTACAGGGTTCATTGGTCTGAGATAAATAATGGCAAATGTCAGCAAAGAAACTGGGAGAGCAGAGGTCTCGGCGGCACGCCTGCCCCGTCCGTCACGTTTTTCGGCACCTACAATGATTGCATCTAATCGTGCCCTTCTTCGGGCCACCAGAGACAAGCAAGTCCAGCAAAGCACCTTAGGCAACACGGGTAAGAAGCATCCCCAAACTAAAACCCTAGAAAATAAAACAAAACAAAATACAACCACCCTCCTGGTACAAATAAACCAACCAACCAACGGCCGGACAGACAGCTGCCTCAA
>VZTL01063147.1:7997-60992 GCA_013400535.1 Scopus umbretta
AACAAAAAGAGACACTCAGAATTTTCCTTTTTTTTTTTTTAATTCTGCTTCTTTTTTAGGAGTGGATAATAGAAAACAGAGCTATTTTTTTTTTCCATCTATAGGCTATAAGTTTGAACACCTGGGATTCGTCTTTCAAAATCTAGTTTTTAAATGAAACACAACTTCATGTAGAAAACATACCTGCAGACAGCACACACAAAACAGTCTGGGTGATAGGTTTTGCCGAGTGCTGAGACCACTTCTCCCTCAATGAATTCATCACAACTGAAGCACCGTGTGCCATAGAGTCTCTGGTAGTCCAAAGTACAGATGTAGTCTCCCTGTCTCACAAAAAATCCTCCTTGAGCCAGGTCACATCCACAAGCTGCAGGAAGAGAAAAGGCAGACTCAGAAGGATAGAAAAGCAAAACTCCCTCTCTAAGATGATGCTGATTTTTTACCTATGATCAGTATGGCTCCTAATGCAGTGTTTAAGCACTTCAATATATGGGCTTACGACCATGGAACAGTTGTTCATCTGAAAAAAACTACTTTTATAGTAAGTTACATCGGTGATGTATTTTGTACACTAATAGTTTGGATTTATTCGATGTAAAAATATTAACCTCTGCAGAGGCTGCTAGTACAGAGCTAAGTCTTTAAAAGTTGAGTTCAGGGCTAGCATATACAACACCCATCATATTTAACAGGTTAAAGGAAATGCATAAAGGATACAAACCTTCCAAATCTAAAGCACCCACATTACAAAGAAATGTCTCTGAGAGACTACAATTGCCTGATATTCCTCCTGGACACAAAAGTGGTTAAAATACTGCTCCCTCTAAACACAGGGTCTGATGTGCATGGCAACTGCTGTAAACTTCCACAAGTTTACAAAATCCTTTCTTTAAATCAGATCTTACATTTAGCTGATAAACATCACTCACCAAGCATGAATTAGAGGGATCTGCAGAACCATCTGCGCCCAGCAAACGTAGAGTTTTTAATCCTGTCAATCTATATTTTTTAAGCCAAATCTGTAGGAAAGGGTTAAAGTTGATTAACCAAAGGCTTGTGAGACTTTTCAAGGGCTTTCTCCATTGCACCAAGGATGGAGCTAGGTCGGCATTTTGAGAATATATAAAATGGGAAAGGAGAGATACGACAGTCTGGCTGAAGTAGACAGAAATGTAGAAGATGATCCTCACCCGTACTGACCAGGATCTTTGAAAACAGACTTGACTTGATTTATAAGGAGAACTGGAATTCAAAATGGTCATTCTTCTGCTCTGCTGACTACTACTGTACTCTAAGTTACAGCATCGCGCTTCTTGCTACGTAATTCTGCTCCTGGGGATGTGCATGTAGGGAAGCCCTTCCAAAAGCAAACGGTGCTTACAGTCAAACGAGGCTGAACAAATTACCGCAGCAGTGTCGCTCCTCTCATGCAGCACATGAGAGGAGAAGAGTGGGAATGTTGCTTATCAAATTTGGGTTGCATGTACAAAACACTGCAGAGATGCTCAGTGCCTTGGTCCCAAAATAGCAGAGGTATCTAAACATTTAAAGTTCAAGACTGAGATTTCTGCTTAGGTACCTGAGAGTTCACAGGCACTTTGGTTTTTAAACATAAAGCCTCCCAACTCACACCAAAGCCTGTTTGCAATGCCAGAATTGGTCATCTTGCATCTAAATTACGAGAAATAAGTCCAGCAGGCATGGTCAAGGCACAAAATAACACATGCTCTCAGCACAGAAACCCCAAGAAAGCATAGGATCCTGAACATTCATTCAAAAACACATCTAATCACCTGCCCTTTTTTTATCATCTTTCTTAGAAGCTAGAGACTGCAGCACAGGAGGCCTGGGCTTAAGGCCCTCTCTAAACCTGAGTGGGCATTTAAAGCCTGAACTTTCTCCCAGGAGATGGCCCCAGCCACTAAGTGACAGAAAACAACAATCATGCTGAAACTGTATTAGTATATGACAACAACTGAAGAACCATCTGTTAATTAATCTTCCTTATAAGTCGAAATAATTCCAATTATATTGCATTTGTCATGGACAACAACTATGGGTTAGATGATTTATCTTGCAATACATGTTCACGTGCTTTATAACACAGGCTTAACACATTCACTTTAACATTTTCCTTTCTCACCCTTGCTCTAATTTTTAATAAGGGCATGCTTTCTGAACAGACTTTTCAAAACTATGGCATACCTTGCTGAACATTTTGAGTTTCTTTCAGTCTATATATTTCACCTAGGTATGTACTGGTGTGACAGAAGCACAAATCCACTATGAATTTAAGATGATGATGAACAGCATCCTGAGCTGATTCTAATGATGCACTAGAGCAGTTCTAAATTGTATAATAAAGTGTTTAAACTTACAGAGTGGATAATGAAAGGAAAAAGTTAAAGGACATAATTGGGTTTCTGAAGTGAGCAGGGAGGGGTTACGGCCCTATAGAGCATTTCTTTATGCCAGTAGAGGCACATCTTACTGCAGTGCACCTGAACAAAGCCACCAAGAACCGCTTTGAGCTACAGGGCAGGCACTGACCTACACATTTTGGTCTGTGCCGTCCAAGAGGGACTTGGAGCTGGGCTGCCATAACAAGGGGAAATGAACAGTTGATAGTGCACCCACAAATTACCTGCCACTCCTATGTTGTGCACTCTTGCCACTACTCACCTGCTAAAAATAGCAGTAAGCACAAGCAAATGTATACATTTTTACTGCTGACATGGGTCCTTAAGGGAGGCCATGCAGGTCCTGTCTCACTGCTAACAAGGCCCCGGTGCCAAGGCTGGGGGCAGGTGGGAACGGTGACTGCCCTGTCACTGGTGTTTGATGGGACCCTGTCACCCTGAAGGTATCTGCCTTTCTCTCTGCTGTCACTGAGGTTACAATTACTATGGCTTGTTGTGTATTACTCCAAAGCTGTTTGCACTAATGCACTTAATCCTGACATCTCAGGAAACCCTGCAATGAAACTTTACCCAAAGTTTCTCTGAGCCAGATAAACAAGGTATTTGGACTTCAACATAAAAGCTGAGCTTGGCATCACCTACCCAGGCCCCTCTCTGCATTGCCATCACTTCAGCCTCCCTGTGCACAAAGAGTGGCTGAATTCAACAAGGAGGAACACAAATTGCTTCATTAAGCACAGGCAAGCATGAGCAGAGCATGCGTTCATTTGAACAGCAGAAGAATGAAGATTAAGAATTGTTTTCTACCTAAGTTGTGCTAATACCTGTTACTGTACTTTCCAATTAATATTAACGGATTCAGCCGGACAGTCATAGCAGGTACACTGCAAGTGAACTCCTTGGTGAAGTCATGGGTTCTTCTAGTGGCTTTTGGTACACACCAACACTAGGGTGACACTTATACAAGAAATGAAGTGAACCATGAGAAGGCAAAACAACTTACCAACATACTTGCCCCACAATGCAGAGCTATTTCAAGATACATGACTTTCTAGATAAACCAAGTGCTGTGAATCTCACCTACCTGTAGCTCTAGAGCAATAGATAGGATAGGAAAAATTAACAGGGTAAGATTGCAATTTGGCAATTGGCCAAGGCAGAGATGACAGTGGTTTGTGAAGAAGGGGGAAGCACAGCCTCCAGGAAGGCTGTAAAGCTGATTAATGACTACGGGAAATGCCAATAGGAATAATGTTCTTGCTACAACAAAGTAAAACCATGGCAATGAAGTGCATTAATGACCCAAAGCCCACAGGCAGTATTGGTGCAGAGGGGGATCTGGATAGAAGGGGAGCTGGATACCTTGAGACATGGAGAAGGTTTTTACTTTAAATGCATAAGGTGAAACATCTTCCATTCAAACAGGAGCAAGAAAAAATCCTTTCTGAGTGGCAGAAGGAAAGAAAGATGTGCAAATACTGGTGATCACAGGACAACTACAAGTCACTAATGTTTTGAAGTAATAAGTAAGGATGCACTGGGCCAAGCACGTCCCACAGAGCTAGCTAGTACTAAAGACAGCATGCCTTGTGAGCACACAGGGTGTATCTTGCTCAGTTATTTTCACAAAAGACTGATTCACAGCAGAGCAGGGCTATCAGGATGACATAAAGAATAAAAGCCTATATTAAGAGACAAGCAGAACTTGGCTTGTTTAGTGTAACAAAAAGAAAACTTAGGGAAAAAAAAATCTTAACATACATCTGAGGTTTAAACAGGGTGAGTTAAAGAAAAGATGAAGAGCTATTTAAACCTAATGAGAATGCTGTCACAAGTGAGGAAACCCTGGCCATGAATAAATGGAGGCTGCAAATTAATACATGTGTTTCTAACCATGACAGGAAAGAGGTTGTGGAACAGCATCCCAGTAAGAAGGAAAAAAGATGGAAAAAAAGGCCTCAGGTCTCTATAGCTTTGGAATGAAGTCTGAGCAATATTAAAAAGTGATTATAAGATATGGTTAAAATATTATCTTAAAGAGACTGTCTTTTAAAGGATAATGAGAGAGAAATCACAAAACCATAAAAAGTATCAAATGTGAAACAAACTTGGATGAAATGAAAAAAGTTTGCTCTTTTTTTTTTAATTTCTTAGGGTTTGAGTACCTTAAACCCAGTACCATCCATAAAGCACAAATATCAACATTCAAAAATACATTTCTTCTGTTTAATGCTTCTACTTAATTAAGCAGACACATCTGTCGTCCTCCATAAAGTCAGCACTTAGCAAACATTACAATATAACAAATACGTAACAGTTTTATTCAACTGTTCCTTGACACTGGATGAAATTTCAAGTCCTTGAATTCTATGGTTACAGTGGAAAATGCATGGGAAATAAGGAAAGAAGCTCGCTCTTTTTCACTGACTCCTACTCTCTGTGTAATATAGTAGTAGAAATAAACTGACAAATATAGAGGTTATAGTATAAACTTATTTGGAACCAATTAGATCCATAACAAATTGAATTGAGACTAGTGGCTGACATGCTTATTCTTCTTCAGAGATTTGATAACCTCTTCCGCCCAGCAAGGCTATTAAATCTCCTGATGTACGTCAGTATGACTACAGATTCAGTTTAGTGCAAGAACATTTTTATAGCAGAGGATTGTAATTTTATTGAATATTTCTTTTATAAAGCCAGCTGCTTTTATGTCACTAAAAACATAACTTGTGGAGATTTTAGCTGAAGCAATCTTATATGTGCCATACTAAAGAAAAATATTTTTTTCATTACAGCTTTTAAATGAAAACAGTTTTTTCATGCAAAAAGATTAGGTACATTGTAAAATATTACTTCAGAGAAAAAAGCTGGGATGAAAAGATTTCAAACAAGTTTTTATCTGCATCAGTGATAGAGGTTTGTAGTGTTTTAGCATTCCAAGAAGTTTCAAAAATCATTTGTATCAGACCTTGATGACACATTTGGCCCCTTACTCTCAATTCCTGTCAATGGTCATTAGTTCTTCTAGAGTTCCCTCCAAGCTGCTTAGCTATAAGTAAAACTCCTAAGAAAGAGAGTCCGTTAATGCATTTTTTGGCACAGAAAACTGTGCACGGTGGGCTTTTGGCCCTTTCTTTCCATCTTGTTTTGGCATATGCCCATAACAGAGACCACATACGTGACAGTTCACAAGGTGCTACCCTCTGCAAAGTCTTCTACTTATGAGTGAATCCTGGGCACAGGAGGGAGTCCCTCCTCTTACCCACTGACTCTGCAGGCTGAGGGAAGTTACAGCTTTTCCAAAATTCAAATCCTCCTCCCCTGTGCTTCACACATCACTCCATCACCAACTATGCTCTACCAGCCACAACCTGAGTTACAAACCCTTGTGTGCTCCTGCATTCTTTGAACCATCTGACAGGATTTAACTCAACACCCAGCTGACCAGAGGCAAAAACAGGGATTCCATGGCTTGGATATTAAAATACTCCCAATTTAAGGCTGAGAAGAGTAGCTCTGAAAACAGACCTATTAGCCATCCCTTGGGCGAGATGCTGTGCTGCTTGCCTGCTACTTGCATGGACAGAGACACTGCCCAGCTGAGATGATCCTGCACACCTGCAGAGATGAGGAATCAGGGAAAGGAAAGCTGGAGGAAGTCTAGGGAGCACATTTAAAGGCGACTATCAGATCTTACTCTCCTAGGATAGGAAATCAGCATTATGTCACAGATCCACTCCTACCCAACACTTGTCATCCAAAACAAGTATCTGGAAGTAGGGTTATTTAAAACCTAGAAACAGTTTCCAACCATTACTGAAGTTCATCTTAGTGAAACAAGAGAAGCATTACAAACATAGCACTTACGATAATGACGAGACTAACACTGAGTAACTCAGCTGCTTGTCTTGGTATTACCCCTTATACCAAGGCAATGCCCTATCCTGAACAGTTATGAGCTTTAGGAGTAGTTTTTAAGTAGTGCACAAATAAGTGTTTGTCTCCTCTTATGGTATTTGGCAGCAAGCCAGTACCTGGACATGCTATGGAACTTGAGATGGAAGATATCCACACCATTTCGAAGGAGGGTACCTCAGGATGGCTTCTCTGACAACTCAGCAATTCCACTCATCAAGATGGTTTGCAGTTACCTGACACCAAAGTACTTCATATAGATCTGAGGGGTTCCTCTCCTTGCTTAGAAACAAGCTACTTTTTTCCCCAGCCTGGTGTCTATAACAGCACCCGGAGCACTGTCATTTATGCTGTGTGATTTCACAGTCAATCTAGCTCCATAACTCTTTATTGCCTACGGCCTATAAAATAAATAGCAGCAATAGCAATTAATTAATACACTCTAAGCATGTTGCTATCCTGCTATTTTATGCCATCGGTATTCCATTTGCACTGTACGAATGTAAAATGCATCTCTATTTTCCTTGCTGGCAAATGAGCCTACTGAAAGTAGATTAATTTTTTGGCTGTGTGCTGGGCCTGAAAATCAGCTGTGTCCTGAGAGGCTTGGAGGATGCTACGCCTTCTGTGCTGGTGTACACTACAGCAGGCTGTAACAGTAAAATGCATTGGTCATCCTGTCATCCAAATAGTGATGTTTTTCTTTCAGCCTGCCAGAGAATCAAGGGGTTTGCATACATGCAACTGCATGTACGAAGTCTATTTTTTTTTCTCCCATTTGTTGTCTGATGTAAGCAACCAGGCATGAATCCAATACAGGAGAGAGAGGCAGAGAACCTGAAAATAAGAGAAGGGACAAAGAGCCATTCATAACGCTGTTACAGAGAAAACAAGAAAAATATCTCTGCATTCTCAGAGCTAAATAAAACTTTTCTTCCTCAGCACTGCGGCTTTATGTCCATTTCTAGTATTTTCATCCATCCCCGAGATGGATCCACGTAGTACGCTGCTGACATAATTCTCTTTTGGCAGCTAAATTGCATGTCTTCATACACCGTTGATGCAGTCTGGGAGCCCATTCTCCAAAAGTCCATGATTATATCTGGAATATTTCTCCTGGCCACTATGCCTGTGAGAAACAATAACAACCACCTGGCAAACTTCCACTGCTGCAGCTTTGACTTGACTTAACTTCAAACTAAACTGCAATTAATTTGAAGCAGTCTAAGCCCATTTCCAGAAGATAACTGCAACTGTGATACTCCTTCTGTTGTGTGGTCTGGCATGGCTGAGTCCAGGTAAGCATTTCATGAAGGTTTTAGGGAAGTTTTCCCCAGCTGGCAGTTTGCTGGCCATGCAAAGTCTGCATGGGAGTATCTTCTCACCTGCCCTCTTGGTCAATTCATACCTGAAACTTCTGTCTATAGGTGAGGCAGCAGTGAGACAGAAGGAACCTTGTGATGGTATATAATCCATACAATCCAATCGCTTTTCCTAGGCAAGAGTGATCATATCGAAGTCTTTCCATGAAGATGCCCATGAAATCAAGAATACTCAAGCCTGTCAGTCACCAGCAGCATTTTAGCTATAATATCTGAAATACCAGCTATCATCTCAAGGACTGGAATCTCACCTCATTTTGTTGCAGTCTAGGGCAAACAAAAGGAAAATCTGGGCAGACCTCCTGGCCCCTTCCCCAGCTCCCAGCCAGGAACTGCAGGGAGGCAGACAGTTCTGCCAGAGGAAAACCAAAACAACTTCCTGCAGTGGGTAGGATAGAGAGAACTGTGAGCTGTATCTTATCCATCTTATAGCACTTCACCATGCATGTGTAGCATTGATAAAGCTCTAAAGGATACAGTGTACAGCACATCTACACAAGCTCTCAGGATAGACTGGCCGTGATAGCCATAAACTAATTTGTGGACTACACACTTCAGTGCAGGGAAACCCTTAGAGATTCAGAATGCTCTTATGAGACTGACAAAACCTTAACAGCTCAGGTGTACTAATTAAAATGAAGGAGAGTTTGGGGAATTTCCTGTGCACTATGTAACTCGACTCCTGTAATTTATGCGAAATACACATCTAGTAATTTTTGCACTGGAACGTGCATTTCCATTTTCCATTTCCTTTCTGGAAAGCAGAATTTCCCAGTAGCTTAAAGACAGTGTAACTGCCGTACAAAAGCTCTCCTACAGAGTTAGGGGTGAGAGAGATCCTCACAGCCCTATGTACATAGCTGTTCCAAGCTACTGAAACAACCTCCAGGAAAACTGATAAAAGTTGTCTGGTTTCTATTGATTTATTATTTTAAGGAATCAGTCTGGTTATTTAAAATTTAGAATCATGCTAAAGGGATGTAAGAAACAGAGTAAAGTGCTTTAATCCATTTTTAACCTAATAGTATCTTCAGTGTTTATCATAAAATACTGCTGTCACTTGCCAGACTATAACAGTTTTCTTTTTGGTTTTTGTTTTTGGTTTGGGTTTTTTTTGGTTTTTTTGTTGTTTTTTTAAACGTGTAAAGCAACAACATTAAATATTTTCTGATTTTTCATAATGATGCTTTAGGTGCCAGTTACAGGTTTGCAAATTAAGTGCTTGCTCTGACTGTGCACAGATATGGCAGATGGTCTTGTGTTGATGAGTCGCAGAAAGCGGGAGGTGGAATAACACCACTGTGGCAGTGATGAATTTTATGCAACAAGTCTCTCTGGGTCTCCATGCAGGCTTCACGTTACCTTAGCACATCGAAACACCCAGTAACTACTCCAGCGTGCTGGCTGTGTCCCTGCTGTATCCCCATGTGGAAGAGTGTGATACAAACTGAAAGTCTCCCTGCATAAAGGCATTCTTGCACTGACATTTTTTGCGTGGGGGAAGAACTCTACCCTAAGAAGAGAACTTGAGTAACTGAAAAGAATTACAGGCTCTTCACAGGGGTGACTATCTAATGTGGGCTGAAATTATGTATGCTCAAAACTGTCTTATCTCAGTAATAACTTTCCTGCCTGCAAAGCTTATGTTTCCATCCAAAGCTTTATCTAACGAACATCAGGCATAATTTTAAAATGCATTCAGTTTTGTCCTGGTTCTACTTCGATTTCAACCAGGGTGAGTTTTAGTACTCTCCATTTATTTGGTGTTTTTGTCTAAATCAACATTCCCAGCATGGTTAAACACCTCTCCCATGTAGCTCTTCCCAGTGAGGAACCAGCCCTCTGCAACGCACACATCTTCTGTATGTGGCTGTTACCTGTAGTTTGGATCGTGCCCCAGAAAGTTCAGCAATTACTTCTTCATAGAATCATTAAGGTTGGAAAAGACTTCTAAAATCATCTAGTCCAACCGTCAACCCAACACCACCATGTCTACTAAACCATGTCCTGAAGTCACATCCACACCTTGTTGAACACCTCCAGGGATGGTGACTGCACCACCTCCCTGGACAGCCTGTTCCAATGCCTCACCACTCTCTCAGTAAAGAAATTTTTCCTAATATCCAAACTAAACCTCCCCTGGTGCAACTTGAGGCCATTTCCTGTCATCCTATTGCTGGTTACTTGGGTGAAGAGACCGACATCCTTCTCACTACACCCTCCTTTCAGGCAGTTGTAGAGAGCGATAAGGTCTCCCCTCAGCCTCCTCTTCTCCAGACTGAACCACCCCCGTTCTCTCAGCCGCTCCTCATAAGGCTTGTTCTCCAGGCCCTTTGCCAGCTTCATTGCCCTTCTCTGGACATGTTCCAGCACCTCAATGTCCTTCTTGTAGTGAGGGGCCCAAAACTGAACACAGTATTTGAGGTGCGGCCTCACCAGTGCCCAGTACAGGGACACGATCACTTCCCTACTCCTGCTGGCCGCACTCTTCCTGACACAAGCCAGGATGCCGTTGGCCTTCTTGGCCACCTGGGCACACTGCTGGCTCATGTTCAGCCGGCTGTCGACCAGCACCTCCAGGTTCTTTTCCGCCGGGCAGCTTTCCAGCCACTCTTCCCCAAGCCTGTAGCGTTGCATGGGGTTGTTGTGACGGAAGTGTAGGACCTGGCACTTGACCTTGTTAAACTTCATACAACTGACCTTGGCCCATCAATCCAGCCTGTCCAGATCCTTCTGCAGAACCTTCCTACCCTCAAGCAGATGGACACTCCTGCCCAACTTGGTGTCATCTGCAAACTTACTAAGGGTGCACTCAATCCCCCCCATCTAGATCATTGATAAATTATAGGATTTCAATTGAAAAACTTTCATTGAAAATCCTATCCATGGTTTTAATGAGCACTTAACTTTCTAGCATAACTTCTCAGTCTTTGGACTAGAAGGATATAAATAAGGAGAAAGGCAAGACAGTGAAAAGAGTAAAGAAAACGGTATTTGTCTATTAGTAAGAAAGTCTAACAGGGGTATTATGTAATATCCTGGGTATAAAGACTAGAGTAAGCATGTATAGCTTTACCATGCCCTGAGAACCTAAAACCCTAGAAACTCCATGTCTTTCAATGAGATAAATCAAGTTGGAAACCAGAAAAAAAACCGAAGCTTGGCTTCCTGTGATGGATAGATAGAAAACCTGTATTGAAACATTAGGAAGCTATTCCTTTACCTATACTCTTAATGATGATTCCTCTTCTGTACTTTTCCCACACTTTAATAATATTATGTAAATTCATGAAAGATACTCTTGAAAAAAAAATCATCAGACTCTGGATGAAATATATGCCGTGAAATAAAGTTTTCACTGAAGTGCTGATGTGACTGGTATACAGCCAAGACATGAGGGGTTGCAGAAAGTTCCTCATGAATCCAAAGAAAGGTTGCAACTAACAAGGATGTGATCAAAATAACAGAAAAATTAACAATTACTTGGTGATTGTGAGAGTTCACTGATGATTTTTTTTTCATGCTTTAATTATTGGGTTGCTTTTAGAAAGTTAGTAATTAATGATTTTTTAAGTTTAAAAACCTCAAAACCACAACATAGAACCACTGGCTGCTGCATTAAATCCCTTTTGCACTGGCAAAAGTGATTATAATTGTCATTATTATGATGATTATTTCAATTAAATAAAATATTAAGCTAATGTGACATTGATAAGTCAGCCCCAAACCCACCATACTGTCCAAGCCAGACTCTGAGAGTATTGCATTGAAAGCATGTTTGTTCCCTATTATACTAAGTTAATATGATCTGGTATTGCAAACTCCTAAAGTACTTGGGAAGCAATGGGCATGTTGCTGAGAGCGCCTGATGAACAAGAGCCCCAGTGCTGCATCCCCAGTGCCTAAGATACCACACATGCCATCGACTGCTTCTGCTCAGCCAAAAGTTGGGACTCGGAAATCTTACTGGTGATATTCCCGTAAATGACTCTCATTCTGAAATGTGAAACCCCATAACTATGTTCAAACGTGAGTCCCTCAGATTACACAGCGCAGCTTTTAACATATTTATATCCTAGCAGATGCATTTGATCTAGCAAACAAATTGCTCCTATTACCAAGTTACTTGATGTTTTTAATCTTTTCACCAAATATTCTCTCTTAGCCCTTCCTATTATCATGGTTTCACAATAAATGATATAACTCTGGGTTGTGTTGTACGTTCTACAGAAAAAAAAATGGTATAAAAGTGATATATCCAGACCAGGGCTTTTTCAAAATTCCCAGGAAACGGTAGTGCCACAAGAATCGGGAGTGCTGACCCAGAGAAACACGTACCCAACTCTAGCTTATTTAATTAAACAAACATAAAAATTCCTGGGGGTAAAAAGTATACTTGAAACTGCTAGCCATGCCAGCATGTAAGGCTGCACGTGCTGCATCCATCCATAGCAAAACAGCAATCCAGGGAATTTTGATTAGAGGTAAAACTAGACAGACACCACATAGCAAAGCTGCTGTAGCACAATAGTCATTATTTTTACAACCGTGGCTTGGTTTGCAAGCTTACCTCATTTCATCGGGACCAAACCAGTAAAGGACAAAGATATGAGTTATGGTTCTTCTCACATATGAGTAATCTTGTACAAAGAATAGCTTTTTGCAGGATTGCATGGATTATTCCCATTTAACTAAACTGGAGGCTGCAGGATTTTTGCATGGAAATAGATTTGCAAACATACTATGGATTGTCCATTATCTGGTCTGCTAGAGTGACTGTATAAAACACTGTAAAGTGCACTTTCTGATTTTACATAAAGCTATAGTAATCAAATTATCCAGACCCTCTAGAAACATTGGGCTTTGATTCATGCTTCAAATATTTCCTAACTACTGTATTTGACATAGGTTACTGCTGCTTTGGAAATGCTGGGATGCAATCATGTCACAGAAAAAGAAATACTTGACAAACACTCCTAAAACAAGGTAATTTCTATACTTATGAAAGATCAAAGAGGATATCAGGGATAATATAACTGCAGAACCTACATCTCTCATGTCTGCAATTCTACATTAGTCTGTGTCTCTACTGGCTCACTAAATTACGCTGTTGTAACCAAGCTCCAAGCATTTGCCTAACATGAGTCCCCATGTCAGAAGCCACCCTGACCTGACAGACACCCTCAGAATGAGCTAGACCACACAATTTGTTTTAATTTGATAGCCTGAGTCATCAATATTTTATCACTTTTTGTCATTTTCCTTGGTTCTTTCATTACAGCAGTAAGAAATAATAAGAGAATTTGCAAACATGGGAACCAAAGCCCTTGAAGTCTTAACGAATAAAAAGTTTGCCTTCTATTTCAAAGGCATCTACTTCTATAAATGCATTTTTATTAAACCCAATTAAAATGGGAGATATTTTAAAGTAAAGACTGCATAAAAAACTGGTGTGAGACTAGATGGCATGTTCCCTAAAGCCTTTTACTAGCAGATTAGATGTGCACTTTAACAAGAAATAATATGTATGAATAGATATGAGTATAAACCTTACTTATAATGTCTATTTACCTCCATAAGTCCCATTAAACTTTGATACTGAGCAAAACTAGCAGATGTTCATTGTATTGAAGTTTTTAATCTGGATGTGTATCTCAATCTTGATTAACAGGAAGAATTACTTGATTTTTAAAACTTTTCTTAGAATTCTTTAGAACCATTATCTGGGGAATGTAAGAAGAACTGGAGGGGAATGAGTGACTTTATACTAACTTTCCTTGGTTATATAACTTAATTTAAATACAAAAGACACCTACATACTTGCTGTTCTATTCTGAAACTCACAGTCCCCACAGGAATAATCAGACAGCAGTATGGCAATATACAAAACTAGCTTTCTACCCTAAAAAAAAAAAAAGCAGCAACTAAACATCTCTGCCCCCCTGAAACCTCATAATTTGTCCAACATTACCAAAGAAGTGGTTTCACATTTCACACATATTCAAAAAGGTAAGTGTGACTTCTTCCAGTGTAGTATCATCTGTCACTGATCAGGTCGTTCAAACAGACCTCAAATACCTCTAGACACCCTCTCAAGACATGGCCATTTTTCACTCTTCTTCATGGGCTCCTTGTCAGTTTGTGGTCTCCATCATCATACATCTGTAAATACTGTAAGGACTGTAATTTTCTGCAGTTTTAGAAATATCAAAGGCTTTCTGATGAAGGCTATGAGGTGGTTTAACACAGAGGCAGTCAACCTAAGCAGGCAGGCGGCTTAGCAGGGCAATGCAGCCAGCTCACACGTGGGATTATCTGTCCTGGGACTGTCCTGCAGCTGTGCTGGACGCTGGACGCACTGCCTCGTTCAAGGTGCTATCTATGGCAGATGAGGTGAGAGGGGGAAACTGCATCGCTGAGTGCCATCAAAATAAGTGCACTGCAGGGAGGAGTCAACTGTAAGGTAAATATATTCCCAGGATTGTCACCCTGCTCATGCACAACAGGCCAGCAGCATGACAAGAAAAAGGGTTAAGAAAAGGGGTCATGGCATGAATGTCTCCTCCAAGGCTGAAAGGAGGTAAGTGGTCCACTGACCAGGAGAACTGAGTACCATCTTTTTGCTAAATCCTAACACATTAACTACATTTTTTCCATCCACTGATTTGAGCACATGATTAAAAACCCAAATTGCATTTGCCTAACCAGATTTTTTTTCCCCTTTATGCTAGCTAGTGAAATATATGTTCCTAAGCTCTTCTCAGGTAACAACATGGCAAATCCACATTAGAAAGCAACTTATGCTTCTTAAGTGATAAATAAAACCCAGAAACAAAACAAAAACCGATACCAGAAGGATGTCAGTAAATTGATGGAAACCCTTGAAAAGTGATAAAAGGAATTACGGCATTTAAATAACGGGGGGCGGGGGGGAACCCAACCATGTGTGCAAACTTAGCACTTAGCAAAATGATCAGCAGGGAGGAATATAAGTACTCCAAGAGCCCTGACACCAAGAAGCAATTTAAACACACATCTCTGACATTGCCTCCTGTGCCAGCTGAGTCTGATGGGTGGCTGACAGATGCTACCCTGCTTCTTCCTTGTTAACATAGTGATTTTTTTTCTCATTTTATCCAAGACTTGCCTGAAGCGAACAAAATCCTCCTTATCTCTTACAGACAGGTAGGGCTAATAGAGCTTCTGCAGTACATTCATCACCTTCTTCCACATGGGTGTGGGAAAAAACACCTCTGCACTGCCTAAATTTGGGATGAGTGAATAGTTTCAGAATCCCCTTGCTGTATTTGTGGGTGACCTCCTGGCAACCTTTAAAAGGAGATGCCCCATGAAATGAAAATGTGGATGTATGATGGTATCTCATTCCTTCCACTGGAATTGTCAATGTTTTCTCAGAGCAGATCTGCATAAAAGGGGGCTTGGATTTCACGAAGATAATTATATGGAGCACATACCAGTATGTTACTGAGACTTCATGCAGGAGAAAGACTCCTGAATAACCAATTAGCTGCTCTCTTCTCGAGTTAGGTCTGAAAAACTAATTTGATAATAAAATTTGCCATAAGAACAGGTGGCTTTAAAAGAGTCTGAACGATGTATGCACGGGCTGCATTCTGCTTTGAATACCATTCCGGTTCTGAATAGGTGACCAAACTATTTTTACTATTTAGGCTAGCACTGTGCTTATTTTTCTTGCTGTGTAATTTTGGAAAGAACACAATTATTGAGCTGAACATTTAATCCTGTCTATCTAACTCGTTAAAGATTGACTCAGGTATTGAATACTATATACTTAATCCAATGGGATTTATAAAAATATCAGTGTAGCTGACAGATAATGGCAGTTTTCTCTCTGATAGTTTCCTCTAAATAGAAATGGAAATAGTCACATTAACACAGCTGGGACCAGAGCCATGCTCAAGTTTCTAGGCATTAATAAATGTCATTTGAAGTACTGCTTAATAATGAAGTACACAAGTTGCCCAGTAAACATCAGTTAACATTTACTCATTTGTACATTCAAAACAAATTAAATCTTTGCAACTTCCAGATAATCTCTCAAACAACCAAGGATCTACAGAAGGAGTGTTGTATCAGTTATTTCCCTGGTTCCTTGACCATCCTTCTGCCATTCACAATGTGTCAATATTAGATCACAGCCAGGCACCAACCTGGAGCAAACCAAGGAGTTCCCCCCAAAAAACAGAAAAGCACAGAGGGTCACACTGGGATTCAAACAATCACAGTCCAACACAAGAGAGTCTGAACAGACGTGGCCATGGCCCACCCCATGGCGTGCATTAGAAAGCTGGGAGACAGATACCCTCGGAATGTCTTCGTAAATGTTAATTCTCTCCTAACCCTGCACCATTTCACTACCAGTTCTCCCAACCTGTTTGTCTTCAGGTCCCAGCTCTTAGTAAACTCCATGGGTTTGTATCCATTCAAAACACACTCCACTTTTAGGACTTAGGATGTTATAATCTTACAGTAAGCAGTCACAGAGTTTACAGTAAATCCTTTCAGGCATGGATTGGATTGTAAAATATGTTTGTGAAGTTTCCAGGACCCTGAAGACACACAGTGCTAATACCCTACCCATAGTAACAGCTGTCACAAACACTTACCTTTGCAAACAAAGCACTTAATGTGGAAATACTTGTTCTGAACTCTCAAAACTTCTCCTTTACATGGGTTTCCACAGTTGTTGCAGAGAATTGCAGTACTTGATGGCTTCTCCAGTTGGCTATGTACAGCCTGTGGTTGTGAAACTGCAAAGGAAAACAAAAGGTAAAGCATTTTAAAGGCCATCAGATGCATATTCTGTAAGACCTACAAATAATGACAACTAACACCTGGAACAAAACAGGTCAAGCAGATAAAACTGTTTTAACTTCTGGTATTGGCCAGCACAGGAGAAAAGAATTGCTAAAGGAGCTGAGCCAAGCTTCTCATTTGATAACTTTCAAAGCTCGTGCCTGCAAACATTTCAAATTAGATAATAAATTAGAATTGCTTATAGAGGAAAGAATCCATGTGATCAAGCCTTGAGAGCCTCTGCCTGAATTCCAAAAAATGCTTTCTTGCATTTTCTCTTCAAGAAATCAAAGACTATAGTTAAAAGCTATTGTTTTTATCCAAAATAGCTTTAAAGGGATTTAGTAACTATTACACCGTGAACTACTGATCCTTAAAGTTCAATGTAATTGCCTTGTAAATTGATTTTAAGATAGAAACACACTTCTGCAGATGTTTTGACTTCATACTTCTGAAACATTGACATCTCTGTAAATACCACATATATCTGATCATTAAACAAAGGTTGTTCTCTTTTTGTACGAAAACCATGATTTCAAGATATTAAGTTTATCTAGGTTAGTAAAACATTAAATTAATTACAAATTTGCTGCCATCTTGTGACATAAATTAGAAATTGCATTTATTGGGCTGTTGATAATAAAAATATAAATTGGCATCCCAATGTGTTATGTGGAACAGCTCAGTTATGATCTTATTCTTGCAATTCTGCTGCAGCACTTGCATCAATTTTTTATCACAGTGTACTCAGGAGTTTAGAGAGCAAACATTAAGGCTGTTAATTATAAAGGGGCTGTACTATAACTCAATAGACGTGTCTTTTCTCCTATGTGAAGAAGAACTAATAACAGGAAAATATATCAAGCACTTTAAGTAAATTACATACTTAATGACATTCTTCTTCTTTAATGTGTCATGCTTATTCTAAGGTTGGATTGCTTATTTCAAAGTGATTGAATTTTTTTAAATTTTAGCTTCAAAATAAACTTACCAACCAACAACTCAAAATGAAGCAACCTCTCATAGGTCAACACTCTACGTATAAATGGGAATCAGATGTGCTTCCCTTCAGGGTTTAGTTGAAGGATAATGCCACTGCTATGTAATCCTTTTCTTTCATCAGCATTAAAAAAAAAAAAAAAAAAAAGGAAGTAGTTTTTTGTAAGAGACTACTGCAACACGATTGATCAATTTATAAGAGGCTGGATTAAACTCAGATTGGCCAAGATCTTTAGTTTCTGTTCCTCCTGTAATATCAGAGTTGCAATTTCAGAAAAAAAAAAGGCTTCTGAAAGAAAAAAAAGATGGGGGAAAACCCCACAAAACTGATTTTAATTTTTAAAAAAAAAAAAAAAAAAAAAGAAAAAGAAAAGAAAGAAAGAAAGAAACCAGTAATGTCTATACCTTCATCATAGGCAGGGATGATATACAGAGGCAGTGATGGTACTGCCACTATAAACACATATGATAACAGACAATACCAAAGTCAGTAAGTGAGCATCACCATCGTCCAGCTTTTATTCTCTAATATCCGACCTTGCTGCTCTTCCTCTGCTCTTCTCACCTCCTCCCCACCGCTGGCACCTTGTGGTGATACCTAAAGAGCCTTTCCACATCCACTCACTTTAAGGAGTCAGCATTTCAATGAGTTGCTGAGCGTCCCATCAAGTGTTCCAGGGGAGCTTCTGCAAGTTTTGCCCAAACCGGTACTTTATACTCCTGCAAGTTAAGTGCTTGGCTTTTTTTTTTTCCTAAGGAGATGCATGGGATTGAGCTGCCCATAGCATTATTCACCACCCATTAGCATTCTGCCTTGTCTGCAGAAATTATGCATTCTGGGATTGTCAAAAAGTCCTGCTCAAGGCAATGTGAACTCTGGAGCTATTACTGAAGCCCTGGCTATAATAAGGTCCATCTCCAATAAAAACAACACAGCACAATGGGCAATGAGAAGGCTATAGAAAGGCAGATGCCCACATTTACTCAGGGCAAACGGCATGCAGAGTTCACGCTAATATGAACATCTGCCTTATTCCTCAAAAGGAAACAGAGGAAATTCTGAACTTTGCAACATTTAACTTTTGACATGACAATTTCTTTCTTTTAACCTGCCCAAAACAAACTACCCACCCTGAAAAAGAATCAACCTGTGAGAAACCGAAACAAAGGATTTTCCTGAGTTATTTAGTAGAGTAGCTGCTAAAAGTTTGTAACTATGGATAAAGAAGGTTTGTTGTATACAAAATTGCTAACAAGCATCAAATTTGTAGCATTTAATTCATTCAAGACTTGACTTAAAGAGAGCTGACCACACCCAGAACATTTTGGCCTAAAAAGTTACATTTGAAATACAAAATTCTGACTGGAATGATTAAATATTTGACTTTTTTTCATGTTTGACTCTTGGCTAAGGCTTCCTGAACAGCATCTCACCAGAGGGATCAGCGCCTGCTGCAGCAGCACGCAGATGGCTGCGAACTGCGTCCCATGGGCAGGGCAGTAGCCTGGCCAAGGAGTCCCAGCCGCAGCGCAGAGAGTATGCTGGAGGGACCGAGATGCACAGCTGGAGAGCCCCAAGGGCAGGTCTCCAAGCCCAACATACCCCCTTTCCCTGAAGTGAAAATAGTGTCACGTTTCCAGGGAGAATTTCATTTTTCTGTTTGTTTTCTTGCATCTGGGAGTTCAATGCCACACTCCTTGCAAAGCAGCAGAAAATTCAAAATCGTTGCAAATTTATTTTGTGAGTTGTGAAACAATTGTGAAAATTGTTGCAAACTGAAAATTTTTGCAAAGTGACAGAAAACAAGAAGTTTTGCTTTCCACATTGCATGAGGTGCTCAGTGTCCAAAGCTACAGGGCAGGACTACTTAGCACATTTGCTTCTCTTCAGGTTTCTGGATCAAGACTTAGAATTTCAAAAACTCAACAACTCAGCTATAAAATAAATTAAAAAGGAAAAGATGCAGTATTTCTGTTGGAGTTCTTCCATTAATCTTAAAGTAACACAAATCATATTTAAAATATGCAGGGTAGACAGATGAATAATTGTTTTGCTTTCCTCTCAGTTCAGAACTAAGCTAATCAGTATTTCACACAAAACCCCAGTGGGAATACAGTGCCTTTGGGCTCACTATAAAACTGTGGTTCTGAAGACAGTTTTAAATACTTATTCATTCATCTAGCACAACAAAATAATGTAATTAATGATATATTAGTTTACATTTGAATATTTTAAAATATATTGATTCGCCAAACTTCCCTTTCTCCCAGACTGCATTTTGCTCTACCAGAGGTATCTCCACCAATCCTTAAACCCTAATCTGACTGCACATACTTTTTGACAAGGACAAAAACTGTCAAGAAAAGAACTAGCAAATACTCTCCCCAGCACCTCGTCAGTGTACAAGACCTGTCTGCTGGGGACATGGCTGCCAATAATCTTGCCAAATGTCCAGTGCTCACGTATTTCTGATGTCAAGACTCAACGTCTTTCCAACAGGCTATGCAGTATATAATTCTGTAGTTCTGGATAAATTAGGCCTTACTGAATTAGCAACAGTCTGTTAAACAACTTGTCAAATAAGACATGATCCTCAGATTTACTTCTATACTGCTTGCTCAAGACATATGCACTTGCTGTAAGTATCATGGGGAAGACAGGACGGTGGTGTCGCTCATGATCAACCTTATGGCAACTGCAAAATGCTGTTTTCAGTGTGCTTACAACTTTGCCAAACTTCAACCATTTATACTGACATTCTTCATGCTCAGTGTTCTTGAGCTCATTTCTTTAGGGAAAATTTCAGGCAAACTGTTTAAGCTTTTCATAAAGGTGGAAAAAAGGATAGGATATATTGGTTTTCAATGTTAAAAAGAAAGCATAGCACCTTGTTTTTGGAAGTACTTTGGAGTAAAGGCTGAAGCCTGACAGAGGTGGATTTTGTGAAAGGTACACCGGATCCATGAAAATCCACCATACGTGGTCGGAAAAATCCCCATTTGAATAAACACAGCTCCTTCAGCATTGTTAGACTAAGTAGGATTTAACAGCAGTAGGGACCAGGATGAGGTGCCAGGGTTGAGGACGAGATTTGGCCAAGACAAAAGTGTTTTGGAAACAGCACAAGACAAGCTGATGGCGGCAGCAGAAGGGAGAAGATTTGTGAGTCCCTGGTTGTGCTCCGTGCCGGATCCTGGAACAGAAAATATCACTGCACTCTCATCATATTCTCTTCTGTTGTGAGCACTGCTTAGGGAGATCAAACCCTTGGCAAAAGATCCTGTCTAGGACTGGTCCACGCAGAGGATGGAAAAGCCCTTTGCTATCAGGCTTCGGGTATCCAAATGAGAAAAATCTTCATGGTAGATTACAGACCTGATGAAGAAACATATGGCCAGAAACTGCAGAATTTGACACAGTCCTAATGCTTTTTCCAGTTTGGTGCCTTTTGGTTTAACTTAGCATAAAGGGCCATAGAAGCCATTACTGAGCTTAGAAATCAAGTACTGAAAAGAAGTCTCATGCTTAAGAAGGTACATTCAATCTTGGATCAAACCTCAAATATGAAGCTTAAAGACTTTCACCTGCTTTGTTCAATATATGGACACAAAAATGGCCACATAGCCCATTTACTCCACATTATTTAATCCTGTTCTGAAAAAACAGTTTATTAGATTTACTGCTCTTGGTGATTACAGAAGCCTGAAATGACAAAGGGCCAAGTAACAAAATTTAATATTAAGATCATAGAATGGTTTGGGTTGAAAGGAACATTAAAGATCATCTAGTTCCTAAAGATCATCTAGTTCCAACCCCCCTGCCATGGGCAGGACAACCTCCCACTAGATCAGGTTGCTCAAAGTCCCATCCAAGCTGGCCTTGAAACACTTCCAGGGAGGGGGCATCCACAACTTCTCTGTGGAACCTGTTCCAGTGTTTCATCACCCTCACAGTAAACAATTTCTTCCTAATATCTAATCTAAGGTGCAGAACCAGAGCCTAAAGACAACAGTAAAAGGAAAAGCAAAGGGTTTGGGGGGGCATCCCTGCCCCTGTTCTTTTTGTGTTTTTATTTGGTTTTTTTATCCTGTTCTTGAGGTTGGGTTAAAAAAGTGCAAGCCTTTCGTTTCAGGCTCATAAAAATATAATATCATTTGCCTTCAACAGCAACCCTTCATCAGCAGAAAAGCTACATCATTTTTTCTTTAGCAGCTATCAGCACTACTGGCTCCTCTATAAATTCATCAGGAACATCCCTTCTTCACAGCCCATTACATTCATTTCATGAGATGGAAACATTTAGTTTGAGCACAAAGACCTCAACACCTAAAATTACCAATATCAGCCGTTTAGTTCATAAATATGTTCCGTTTTTTCAACAAAGACACAGGCCACATTTGAACTCTGAACCAAAAATGCACAGCTCTGATAACGGGTATTATTCTGCATGAAAGAATTAGCAGAAAATTATCTCTGTGTTGATACTAAAATGTTTTATCTCTATAGCTAGAGGTGGTGACTGAAAATCAGAATAAATAAATATGAGACCCAAATGCCATTTACTAAGTATTTGAGAAACAGGACAAAGTATTGATTGCTGAAATGCTGTATCAAGCGATTTGTGAAGGGTGTGGTTCACAGCAGCCCAGAGGGGAATTAAATTTGCAATCTTCTCTGAGCAGGATTAAAGGAGAAGTAGATGAGTGCAGCAGCACCCAACTGGAATTAGAGATTGGAGTTCAAGTTGGTTTTTTGCCAAACCCTTCTTGTGACGCCTCAGTCAAATCACTGAGGGTTAGATTTAAAAACACCCAGATGAAAGCAAAGTAAACAAGCATTTAAGTGCCTCTAAATATCCCATGAAGCATTATTCCTGGTTTTAAGTGCCTAAAGTTGGCCCCTGCTTTGTGCCTTGTGTCTGTGTGTAAAATACGAAGGCTAGGAGTTCTTCCAGTGCTGGCTTGGGGTTAAGGATAATATAACACAGTAATAAGTAATATGGTAATACATACGGTGTTCAGAGAACTACACAGTTGTGAGCTATAAATTTACTTTAGATAAGAGGCTTTGATTTCTGTTCTTTTTCCTAAGAACTGGTGATTCATTATGGAGCCTTGTGGGGGCCTGAGACCTCGATGGTCCTCTCCACAGAAAGGATGAGAAAAAGAGAGACTGTGAAATAGGGACTCCACAAGCCTTCCCCACCCATCCCTCTGACTGCGCTCAGCAGCAGGGAAGAGCAATTCCCTGGCCATGCACCCCAGTGGTCCAGGCACCGGGGCAGGAGGGAGCACACATGTCCAAACGGACAGGCACTGAACCTGCCCGAGCAGCAGACGTATTTGAATCACATGTTCTGCAACGGCATGTTAGGTATCCAGTGGTAACCTGTTTTACCATATTTCTCAATTAGGAGCTTGTGTTAAAAGCCATTTCAAACATGTTTGCATGCTTTATGGTGCCTTGTCATTATAATGCAGTACATTTCTCTTCCATACACCTCACAACAAACGTGATCTTCTGGATCACAAGGATAAAGGGAAAGCTAAAGAAGTTTTGCCTTGAATGTCCAAATTACGTAGTCCCTTGAGCCCTCCAACTGGCCGTACAGAGGGCTGAACTGTCCCCACGCCAGCACAGACAAGCTCGCTCACTTTCCCAGTGGGGATATTCTGCACTGAGAAGGTCCAACCACTCCCCCAGAAATGCTCGCTGCTCTTTCAAGACTTCTGCTGTGGCTCCTATGGCAAAGCACTATTACTGCTTCTCTCTTTAGTTCCTATACCGTAGGACAGGCAATTCAGCAAATTCCATAAATCCTTACGTCAATAAGTCTCTACTTAATTGAATTCATTAACGTAGCCCAAAAATACAAAATAACATGGTTCAAGAATCACATTCCTTTTTGAAATGTATATCTGCTTCTACTACTTATCGACAACAGCTTTCACACTGCCTTTCCATTGGCACTGAGGAAAGGATTGCACACCTTCTCCAGCATTTCCTATGGATCATAATCAAAAGAGAAACCAATAGCTGCTACAGGACAGCAGGCAGACAGCACAACTGAAGCAACCTCTGCTTTTACTGCTGATTACAGAATTCATATGATCAGAGATGAAGAAGAGGTGTTATCCTGCAGAATGTGAATACAACCATGCATAAGAGATGCAGCACAGCACAAGTATCCAGCACACAAGAGCTCCAAATCTCACCATATGCTCAGTGCAAAATTCACATCACACAAACAAGCCTAGCACGAGCTAACCTCCTGCCCTCATTATTATAATAAAATATTTGCCAAATCCAAATGCAGCTAGTAAAAATCTCTGCTGAGTTTTAGGAACCATTACTGCAGCAATGTGAAGGCTATTTTTGTATGGATTTGGCATGATTACAATGAAAAAGGATAGAGGAACAGCACTCCAATATATCTGCATAAAGCAATAGGTATTGCTTTTCATTACAGGCTAATACAAACTCTAAAGTCAGTTTAAATTAAATAAAATGAGGAAAGTTTTCAAATTGAGCTGTCAGTATCATTATAATTTCCAAATCATTATTCATATAATTAAAAGAATATGAAGCATAATTCAAAATCAATATTTAACCATCTTCCTCCACTCTGTTGTGTTTCCAAGTAAACACAGAATAATTATTCTCATGACAGTATCAGTGATTTCATTACCACAGCTCCGAGTGAAAAACAAGTCATTTCAGGTCTAGGCTCTCCAAAATGTGGAGTCATCACACTGTACCTGTATCTTCCGGCATTCCCACATTAATTCCCTTCAAGAGGGGACATGTCACCAGAAGTGCTGCTGCTGCGTGGCCGGCCGGCGGTGAGGAGCTCAGCTGGCACGGTGGAGGAGCGGGAGCTGCGGCAGCGTGCCGTCACGGAAGCCGCTCCGACACCAACGCGCCCAGGGGTCAGATGACTCCTGCAGCACCCACGCACAGGCGGGAGGCGAGCCAGCACCTCGCCACTGTGTAAAAATAGCCGCCTGCAGAAGCCTAAATATTGTCACGTCCACGGGGTGGGCCACCGTTGGCAGGGTCCCGGAGGGACCGGACACAGGACGTGCCAGCGACGGCTGTCTTTGCGTCGAGTGGTGCCACCTTCTGTAGCCACTGCAGGATGGTGCTGGGCACCTGGGGAAAAAGGCTTGAAGAAGGAAAACCTGCAAACTGCCTGGCCACAAATTAAAAATACAGGCTGAGGTAGCTGGGAAACCCTTCTAGCCATCCCCTGATCCAGGTTGTCCCTTCCCCCTGGTGCAGGGGGGCACAGCACTGAATTTGGAAGGAGGTGCTGTAAGCACGTCTCTCTCCCGAAGGTGGTCAGTGAGATACCTGGCAGCCAAAAATCTCTTCTGTGATTGCTCATATAGAGTTGGGCTGTGTATCACTGGAATAGCAGCGATGTGTTGAGCTATTTAAAGGAATACTTGTTTGCCCGGTTATCATATGAATACTCCACAAGGATTAAAATCTGTAGCTCTTACTTGCTTTGGACTAAATTTATATGAAGGTAGTAATGTGGCTTGTGCATGGGAAAGGGGACTGGTGGCTTGGAGAACAGGCTGGCTACACCTGAAGCAAAGTGCTGGGATAGAAACAGGATCGTACCTCCCTTTTTCACAATGCAGATTATTTTTTGCCTTGCAGGCTTCACAGAAGCCAAAACACTCTCTCGCTTCCATTGCTCACCATCTTTTATCCAGTCATTGCCTACTTGGTTACAAAGCAGCAAAGAAACAGCTTTTTCTTTCTTTTGACAAACAGAAACTGTCAGGGGTGTAAATGTGAAAACAGGTCTCCACAGCTTCTGATGCTGCTGAGGGAGGACTGCGAAAGCCACACAGCTCATGTAGCACTGTGCACAAAAAGCACAGTAAGTTCACTCTGCTACACAGGTTGAAGAATATTTTGCACTGAATCGTATTAAAATCTATTGACCTGATCCAGTCTGCATGTACATTCAAGGTTGAGTCTCCATCGACTTCAACAGTTGACGCTAAATCATTTCGCAGAAAGTTCAATACCTTCCAATCACGGTCACAAGAACAAACAAATTTTTAGAACTTGAAATACTGCTTTTTTTCTTTGTTTGAAAAAGAAAAAAAGGGCTTATTTGTGTAGAATAAAGTGCTAATTTTATGGTTTAGTGAAACATTATTTTTTTTAAGCTCTTACCAGCGCACTATGGATGAATTCTTATAAATATTATATAAAGGGGGGGTGGAGGCTCTTTATTCTTTAAAAAAAAAACAACAAAACCAAAAATCATCAATACTTCAAAAGCATCTCTATGAAATTATGATCAAGTTTGAAAATATTTTATGATGAGAAGCCAGAAACAGCTGATAGGTCATAGATCTTACAGAAATGCCCATCAACTAAAGCAGAAATCAAGAATTCCCTCGAGTTTCAGAATGTTTCCCTTTGGTTTCTTACTTACAGAAAATAACTTTACATTTTGTAACAGATACGAAACAAAATATTGCTTTATTTGTCCAGTATTGACTATTGGGAATGGAATGAGCATTTCTATAAAGACAGCTGAGGAGCTCTGACTACAGAAATCCATATGGTGAGTACACCACTGTCCTGGGCCATGCCAGGCATGGCCCATAACTTTAAACATCCCCTGGCTGACAAGGCCTGAGACCCAGAGAGCAGATCTGAAGCAAAGAAACAGCTTTTTCTCTCTTTTGACAAGATCCCAGGTTCTGCACATTGAATCAAAACTATGAATTATTCAACTTTTAAAAATTCTTATGTACGCATTATCTTGCAGCAACTGACTTTTGGCATTAAAACCTTATGGCAATATTTTGTTCAATACTGTTGTGCTGCCCGTGTGAGGCCAAATCTGTCCCTGCACTCTTTTGGATCAGCCACCCTGGCTGAGCAATCCAGATATTTGCAGGATTTGGCCTACTTAGCTTTTCCCAGCAGCTACTTCAGCTTGGCAGAAACGCAGAGGCACTTTGCTAAATAGCAACGCTCCAAAGGAACGTAAATTAATAGGCAGGAAAAGTGAAACGGCTTTTACTCTAACATGGCCTTTCCCTCTGCTCGCCAGGCTTTCTCCTTTTCAAGGCTAAATGCTATATAACCCGCATTTTGACGTTATACGATCATAATGCACTCACCTAGTGTACTAATTTGTATTTACAATTCTAGGTGTAATCCCTGCGCCACCCCTGCAGTCTCACCGCCTGGCTCCAGCAAAGGAACAAGCATACTCGAAGAGCTCCGAGGGTTTTGATGGTGTTGCGGTGAAACTCCAGCTCCCGTCGCGGGCTTCGCAGGCACAAAGTACAAGACTATTGCACTTCATTAGTGTGATGGACTATCTCGGGGGAACATGACAAGAGACAGCAGTGACAGCAGCACCGGTGAGAGAGCTTAGACACCACCTGCTGACACTCCTGCTGCAAATGATCCACAAAGCAGGATAGCTTTAACCTGATTTCTCAAAGCAACACAAGCCAAACACCTGTAAATCCCCTGTTTTAAAAGTAGTAACAGTACGCTGCCCTTGCTATAGGAAAGGATGAGGCACTTGGCTCCTCACAACTTCAGGTGAAGTTCTCATAGCCCATCCACCATAGCAACGCGCTTGCCCATCCTCTGTTTCAGGTTTCTTTTCACCAAGGTTGCATTACCGAGGTTAACGTCTTCACTGATGTCTTTGCAAACAGCAGCCAGACAGCTTAGCAACGAATTCAGGCCACGCTGAAACGGATTAGCTGGCTGCAAACTCTTTATAGCCTATGGTACCATTGGTTGTAAATGGCATTTTTAAAAGATTTCAAATCCATTCCTAATTAACTCATGGTTTTTCCTGTACTCGCATCTCTCTTCCCACTACAAGTTAAAGTGAACGTCAATAATAGCTGAAGGCAATGGTACAGAGTCTACTCTTGCTCCTTTCTCCCACGCTCAGAGCACATCACTAGACCCATTTTGAGCTTTTTCCATAGGCTGTCTTTGAAAATGTTTTGAAACAATTATCTATCTTATTAAATATGGAAGAATGTAGATGTTTTTCCTCACTGTAAAATATGAAGTACTTTCTAATCAAGAATTTGTTTAAAAATCAGAGCTAAACCACTACCTGAGATTCAGGGACTTAGGAATACATCTCTGTACCTGCTTGCACACAGTAATTCCCATGCTGCTCGAGGACCGCATATTGGTTTAACTTTTAGGTTGCCCTGTGTGGCGTCAGAAGCTGGACTCTGTGATTCTTGTGGGTCCTTTCCAACTCAGGATCTTCTATGATTCTATGGATCTATGTCCTTGGACTTTTAAGTCCCTCGCTAAGTTTCTAACCAACCACATATATGACTTTAATAGCAAATGGAGACTACAGAGTCCAGTCTCAATACAGATTAAGAAATTTACTTTTCATAAACAGTCTGTAATTAATTAATTTCACTTTGAAAATGGTGGAAAATACAAGAAGTCATCATATTTCACAGATTTTTCTCAGTGTACTTCAAGGTATCTTGCCTTCTAAGCTGCAAAAACTGGCTGTAGGGCTGCTTTGTGTTCTTTCTGACTTACAGTGGTTTCGATCCAGGTTAGTGTTTATTTGGATTTTCTATTGAGGATTATATGATCCCAAACAAACAAAAAATGCAATAAAATTAAGTGTATCTCTATATGTAATGATACAGATTTTGGCAATGTCTGATCACTAGGACAAAAATAAAATTAAGAAACAGATGTTTCCTTTTAACTAACATCATTTATTAATTGAATTGATATATTCCTTAGTGGTTGTGTTCAAAGTTGGCACTATTGCTGAACAGTCCTTGCCCTCAGGCATTTATGATCCAAATAAAGAGGACAAGCCCATAGTAGAAGTGAAAACAAAGAGTAAAAGGGTAAAAGTTTAATGAGATAAAGTTGGATAAATGGTGTCTCTACAACTCAGCTGATGTCTTGCAACTTTCTGCCCAGCCTGTCTTGAGTCAGTCCCATCCCTGCTGGGAATGGACTTGGCAAAGTCACCCAACCATGCCCTCAGTGACCAGTTACACCCTACCAAAATCTGTCCTGCTCAGGAACAGCCTGAATTCAAACTTGTGACTCTCAAATACCTCCAACCTCAAGTCCACGCATTAGAAAACATTTCTTATCAGCTGCACAGCAATGAGCCATATACTTTATGGGCAACTTTAATTGAAACACACACAAGAAAGTCAGAGAAAAATTACAATTTCTGGGCTCTTGTAGTACAAGGCACTGAAGTATAAGATACTGATAATGCTGCATATTTATGAAGCAGGAAAACTTAAAATGTGGGATCAGGCTGAGAATTCACTCCGAGCTCTGCATAACAGGGAGCAGGCAGCTATGCTTGCTCCAGAGGTAACTGGGTCATGAGTCGTCCTCTGCTCCCTGCTCTCTCTTGGGAGTAAAGGGCTTCCTTCAGGCCTGAAATTCGTGATGACAGCCCTTGCCTGCTGGCCAGCAAGTTGGATGAATGAGACCAGAACTTCTCGCACTCCTAGCTCCTTTCTCCCAGGGGGCACTCTCTACAGCAGACATAGATCCAGACTGGAGGGTGCATTATGCCCTTTTACTCCCCTAACTAGAATAAAAGCACCATCTAGTATACTGCAGAAAACTGTACACATGAAATAGTGAGCAGAAACCAAACATAAAGCCTGCAAAGCCCTTATCAGAGACTTTATAATGGGAAAGAGTGGTATGTCAAACCCATTAACAGGGTGCAAGAAAACCCTTAGAGGACAGGGGAAAAAAAAAAAAAAAACAAACCAAAACTGTCCCATAATGAGTTGACAGAGTACTGGCACATCCAGAAAGTGGTTTGCAAAGTGACACAGGTCAGAGGGTAAGGGGATACGGTCTGGTTAGCAGTGAAGGGACAATGAGAGCCACAGGGATGGTGCCGCAGGTCACACACCTTCAGGAATGAACTGGCCGCACAGGGAATCTGCTGACCTTACGAAACTGATAGGGACGGCCAGTAACAAATGGAATAGATGTCAGATAAGAAAAGACCTGCTTAAGTAGAGGTTACAGGCTGACATGCACCATTTAGTGCCGAAAAGCTGCCATGTAATAAGGATAAGGCAAGCAATTAACAAAAGGTATTAGTTTCTAAAAGGTCAGGCACTACAAGGGACTAATCAGAGAAAGGACTTGAGAGTGTAAGAGGGAAACTTAAGCCGCTTGCTGAATACCTGGCGGTAAACTGGGAAAGCAAGCAGGATAATGGGATGTATTGTGTTCAGGGAAGGCACCCCAGATGCAATAGAAACGGTAATGTAAGAAGAACTGCCGAGATAAAACCCAGAATCCGATCCCAGCATTTTATGGGAGGGAAACTGAAGAAGCAAAATGAGGCAATAAATGTCAGTTGGTGTGGCCAAAAATTGCACATAGTAGTCATAGTATCATGATAGTTAGAAAAGCTAATTTATATCCTTTAATATGGAAGAAATTAAACTACAATCTGAATTTGACATTTAGGGGATCAAGAATGGTGCAAGAAAGATGACAGGCATTGCAAAGATGCCAAGATCATTTTTGGGTATTTCTTCTGGGAGTAAATTAATGCATGGAGCACGTTTTTAAAGATGGGTTTTTCTGTGTGGGCTGATGCTACATGCACACAAAGAGAGAAAGAGATCACTAAATGTTAATTTATCATTGTTTTACATACAAAATTACCATTTAAATTGTCTGGATTTTTAATCAATGGAAATTTTGAGTGCTTAAATGGAGAATAAACTGAAGTATCAACTAAGTAATCAGATAGACTTAAAGGATCTTCATTGCTTCACTCTTTTCTGGAACATTACACAGACACTGCCATAATTCTGCAATCACAAGCTACCTATTGTTCAGGATTATCAAGTGATAATGTGGGTTGGGCGCTATGTAGAAAAAAAAAAAAAGATTCAACCTGCTCTCTCATGTGTTTTAATTAGAATCTAGAAATTTAACTTCAGAGTTATCTTATAAAGAAAAATAAAAAGCAATGAATGTGCACAAAACCCCAGAAAAAATGGAAGATTTTGAGAGCTAAGAGGCCTAGGATTAGCTCTAAGGAAAGACTGATGTGCCTGAAATGTCACACATGTAAGTCCAAAGCTGCGAGGCCAAAAACCCCCTTCTTAGCAGCCTTCTCACGCCTGCTCCTCAGCATATCCACAGGCCGAGCAAGATGATTTTTTGCTTCCCATTTCCCAGCTGTCCACGGAGGACTGCAAGAAAGTGCCTTCAGCTCCCCGCCTCTTCCCTACGCAGCAGACGGTAAAACAGCTATTTGTGCTTGTTTGTAGCTTATATCCTTTGTGCTAGTGGGGGGTACTGAGTGCTTTTACTCGATGTCACCCAGGATCTTCCATATGAATGAGGATCTTCCATTTGAAGAGTTACCTTCCTTGCTTTCCAAGAAAACACGACTATAGGTCTACAGCATATTTTTTGGAGGAAACCTGAGACACACATTTCCCCCTGAGCCCAGGCTGCCTTGCTGCAAGGCCATGCAGCTCAACCCACCTCTGACGCACAGCACCACTGAGACAGGCACGCGTGGCCAGATACACATGCAGAAAGCCCTCTTTGCAAAAAAAAACCAAAAAACAAAAAACCAACCCCCCAAAAAAGTCTATAACCTCCTAATTAGGGCAATCTGAAAAACTGGCAAGGTGAGTTTAACTCCATTAGATCCAATAGGGAATGCAGCTGCAAATTCCACTTAGAATCATCAAATTATTTAGATTGGAAAAGACCTCTAAGATTGAGTCCAACCATAAAACTAACACTGCCAAGTCGACCACTAAACCATGTCCCTAAGCACCACATCTACATGTCTTTTAAATACCTCCAGGGATGGGGACTCAACCACTTCCCTGGGCAGACTGTTCCACTGCTTTCAGTGAAGAAATTTTTCCTAATGTCCAATCTAAACCTCCCCCGGTGCAACTTGAGGCCATTTCCTCTTGTTCTATTGCTGTTACTTGGGTGAAGAGACCAACACCCTCCTTTCAGGAAGTTGTAGAGAGCAATAAGGTCTCCCCTCAGCCTCATCTTCTCCAGACTAAACCACCCCAGTTCCCTCAGCTGCTCCTCATAAGACCTGTGCTCTAGACCCTTCACCATCTTCATTGCCCTTCTCTGGACATGCTCCAGCACCTCAGTGTTCTTGTAGTGAGGGGCCCAAAACTGAACACAGTATTCAAGGTGCAGGAGCTTGAGCAGCTCTGAGTCTAACCTCTGCCTTTGCACAGACAGCTATATTCAGGTTTACAAAGGTGAGGAGTGCGACACTGAAAGCAAGGTCAGGATCCAGACTGTGAACCCCAAGTGTAAAGCTCTGAACAAGAAACCTGCCCCAGCGGGCAGAGGGGATTTCAGACACATCCTCATCTTCAGCCCTCCGTGTCCCGTGCAGATGCATCCGACTCCCAGCGCTTTAATCCTTGCATTTAGCCCACAGTGACCATGCCAGAAAACATTTTTCTGCCTGCTTTCCAAATCCCATTCTCTACAAAGGGATGGCACTGCAAAGCAGCAGGTCAGATCCAAAGCCTATTTAAATACATTCATTTTGGTTGGTGATCACTGAGGAATTTGTAAACAATGTGGAGTGATGTTTTGAAAGTTAAAAAGTTAAAAAAAATAAGTTATCACTGGAAATGTGATGCTGTTGGACTTCACCCAGTGAAGCCCACCAGTAAAACTATTACAGATCTGAGTGGAAGACTTTCAACAGCATTAATTTCTGTTCTCACTTCAGCCAAGTTTTGATCTTAGCAATTTACTCATCACTACCAGAAAGTTCAGCCTTTCCCCTGTTTGCGTAAGGTTACAATTTCTCTGCAGTAACATCTGAAATGAAATTATGCCTCTGAGCTCACTTTAATACCAAGAAATAAAGCAGAAAGGTGGGGGTTTTTTTCCCCTTTGGTATGTCTAAATTAATTGATATTCTTTATTGCTCAGTTCCAGCATAGGTAGCTCCAAAGTTTTAAGAAACAATTAAAAAAAAAAAAATCACTGGACTTTATGTCTATTACTGCTCTGCATCTCCCTGGCTGCTCAATAATCACTTCGAGCACCTCCACCAGTTATTCAAGCCACACTCCTGGCAGTCCCCTCCTCTCTAGGGCATTAAGCTATGGAGAGCCATGACCCAGATGAGAAAGCGGCATTTTGGTGCTAGTTCCCCCTCGCAGGTCCGTAGCATTGACCAGGCTGCACCCCTGCTCGGCATCACTCTACACGCCAATATTTGCTCCATCTGTGTCATCGAATGGAGGAGGGGAACAAGCACATTCCCTGGCTCGGAAATGAGCAAATGTTTGGAACTGGGGAAAAACAGTTTAGAATGAATTTCCACGGCTCATTTCTCTTTCCATTCCCTGGTACAAACAGAATAATAATAACAAAGCCTGCTTGTTATAGCAACAGCAAAAAGCAAAAGCAAGATAAAATAATGTGAAAAACAATAGTTCATTTTGCTAGCCAAGCCACAATGAATCACTCCCAATCATTAATTAAATTATAATTTACTAACTTTCCATTAATGCTATATGAAATAGTGTTTTGAAAAGTATTTCAAACAATAATTTAAGGACCTTTCCAAAGGGTCTTTCTTTTTACGCTGTATTCTATGGCAAACAAAAATGTCTTAAATGATTATGCTACCATATAAAACTGAACTCCTGGTTTATTCACTCTGCTTAATTTGGCATTGAAAGGGGATTAGCCACTGTTTTGTTGCAATCATACAGTTACTTCAAATATATATACGTATTGACTTCATTGAAGTCCTGGTGCTAAAGACACGCTACTTTAAAGAGGTGCAAATTAGTTAACTTTGGTGAAGTTGTCACAGCATGAGAATTTCTTCTTAGATTCAATCACACCCATACAAATCTAATTGTGCTTCATCCCCATCAGATACATCAGCATGTTGACTCCCTTTTCACATGCAGGCTACACATTTTCTGCAATCAACTATCTTTCAACACCACATTCATAGGAGAAATGTGTTATATTCACACAAGCACAATCCCAGAGCCTACAACCACTGTGCTACTTTTTGCACTGTTCTGCAACTAACAGTTCTACTGTCAATGGACACATTTTTGAGCTATCTATACAGCACGCTTTTTGACTGAGTTTTGGGTTGCTTGATTTGCAACCTGCCACCTTATTCACAAGCAAATGAGTTTTATGTCAAACTGAGTATTTTGGTCTGAAGCCTTATATTTGCCTTTTGCAGATAGAAGGGGAAGAAGCAACACCATCTGATAAAACTGTGTATTATTTATGAAAGAAAGACATCGCACACTATTCTTCCCAGGTAACATACAGAAATGTAACTCAGTGAAGGATGGGTGAAAATGTCCAATCCCACGTTAGCCTCACTCCCCTGATTTCCACAGGATTGAAACACAGACAAATTATGTTCATTGTGCCAAGGAAACAAGAGTGGGATATGTGCTCTGTGCGGGTAGGAGGTGCTGGAGCCTGCTATTCCCCATCCAGCCTCTGTACCCAGGTTGTTTTTGTGCGTTGACCTTAGCGTAGAGGAGGTGAGGGAAACCGGTGGCCAAGGTCTGGTCCCAGTGCTATGTCAGGGTGAGGCTGTGATGAGCACAAACAGGAGCTGCCACAGTCTTCACGTTGCCTGTATTGACTTAGTGCAACTCATTGGGAAAGAAGAGCAGCAGGCTTGAAGGGGGGTGAACCTCATCACAGTATTCTAGTACTTAAAGGGCAGCTACAAAGAGGACAGAGGCTCTCTCTTCACAAGGAGCCACATGGAGAAGACAGGGGACAATGAGTACAAGTTGCACTGGGAGAGGTTTCATCTTGAGAGAACAAAGAACTTTTTTACAGTGAGAGGAATCATTCCCTGGAACAACCTCCCCAGGGGCATGGTGGAGTCCCCATTGCTGGAGGTTTTCAAGATGCGATAGGGTGCTAGAAAATCTCATGTAGGCTCCCTTTCCCATGGCAGGTTAGACCAGGTGATCTTTCAAGGTCCCTTCTAACTCTAGTTCTGATTCTGTGAATAAATGCAACCCTGCATGATGAACTGTGTGACTCAGAAATTCATTTCTGTTCACCAAGAGGGGAAACTGTAAAATACAGTTGGAGGAAAACACCAAAGAATGTTTTGAAACAGAAAGAGAAAGCAAAAGAAACTGTTTTGAGGTACTTTCTTAGTCTTAATTGGGTTATAGATTCACTGGGACTGAACCTGGTAAGTCCTCACATTCCATGTAAAAAATTAATTTAAAAGTTAATCTAAAGTTGTAGCCAAGGCCTGGTGAACACCAGCTACCTTTGCAAGAGCATTAGAAAAACCTTTTTTTGCCTCTGACTCATGAGAAGCTTTTACCTCCATCCCTAACACAGAAAAGCCTAGCGAGTCACTGAGACACAGAGGTTGGCAGCCCCACCGCACACTCCACCGGCAGATATGGGCCACTCCTCCTCCACACAAGGGAAGGAAATGGGGAGTTTCATCTGGCTGTAAGCTGCTCCCATTGCCAATAATCCTACTGATTCAAGTCTTTAATAACAACCTACTAAGACGACAGTTACGTAGGATGCTGTTCCTTGACCTACATCCCTCTGAAGCAAGACTTGCTCTGTCGGGCCATCACTGACACAGCCGTCCTGGTTCATGGACTCAGCTAGTGACATCACCCACATGTCCTATTGCATCCCTTTCCTGCTGTACGCATGGCTCTGAGGCTGTTCACATTCACAGTCATTCCTCCTTCACCACTTCAAGCTCTCTTCCACTTCTCCACAAGCGATGACTTATATACTGTTTTGGTTTATGCATTGATGACTGCTGTTCAGCCAGTCGGCATTATGTACAAGCAGAATAAAGTAAGCATAGCCAAATCAGGTGGACCTCAGCATGCGGGGATGCCTCCTGCATGCAGCTGGCAAGGGTGCTGGGTGCCAGTTCCAAATAAGCACGCAAACCCCCACCAAAACCACACAGTTTAAGAAGAAGACAAGGACAGACTATGGCCATCAGGTGCTGGGCTCAGCCAGGCAAGGGCACTGCCTGGCAGCCAACTTACTTGCAACCATCCCCATTTATCCCTATTTTCTCCCCATTTTCCCACAAATGCTCCTCCTTGACCCACCTTGATGCCTCCTTTCCCCACCTTTGATCCTTCTCCCAGGCATCTCCCTGCTCCTGTGAGCACAGTTTCATTCTGCTGTCCTTCCACCAGCCCTGGGACTCCCCCATGGAGCTGGAGGAAGTGAGTCTCCCTTGCTGTTTCGCAGGGCTGCAAAACATGGGAGCTCTTTTTACTCCTCCCCACGGCAGACCATATATTAAAGAAGCATCAGGGCACAATCCGCTGTGCTCTACTCCCAAGTATAACACAAATAATACTGGTTTTAATGAGAGAGAATCCCAACCTTAGTTTAATGCAACACACAGAAAGAGCAAGTGATCCATGCTACCACAGCATATTTCCAGTATTTATTTCTAAAACAGAATATAAGCAAAGATAATTTCACTCCCAGTCCAAATACTCATAAAGTAAATGATGACTCAGACAGTAAATACCCTTTCTATGACATCCCATTTCTCTCCATCAGTTAGAGTGACAGCCCTGCTCTGACTGAATTAAAAAAGGACAATCCTGCTTTGTAATGAATGAAATCAACATTCACTCTACTATGACTAGTTTTTCTGCCCTGCTAAGCACTATCAGTATCTGTACTTCAAAACCTTTTGTTTTTAATAGTGTTTCTGTAGGAACAGGCCTAAATTTCAAAAAGTTATTTTGTTTTTCTGGGTACTCTATTAAAACATGGACATGAACGTAGCACCAAGTGAGCTACCCAAGAAAAACATAGTCTAATAAACTTAATCTGATCAAGCTGGAAGAAGTGAGTACCAATTTCATATTCAAAGCATGATATCCAACTCCATGAAAAGACTGATGAGGTCCTCAGGGTATGAAAAATGATAGGACATGATTGAATTATCTCAGCAATACAGTTTCTTACGTAAGAGCTAGAAAAGGACACAGTAGGGGCTAACACGTTTAATAAGCAGAGAACTAGGAGCAATTCCTTAATGCAATCCAATCCTTACATTTGTAATAATTTTAGCTACAACTGTCATTGGTTCTGTGCAAAATGAGACTTCTCCTGGAAGTGCTTCTCTCTGCTGATTAACCAACTTGCTTACACAAGCCAGCGAGACATTAGGTGCCAAAAGCATAAATCTCTAAATTAGCCACTGTGACTTGCAGAAACCCTTAATTTGTCCTAGCTTCCAGACTCAGTCATTCTAACAACATTTTTCATACTGTCAATCAGAAACCAGTCCCATCTCTTTAAGCTACTCGACTAGGAATAATTCCCTGTATCACATTGGAAATTCGAGTGGTATCTCAATTTTAGTCCCTCTTCTAACATTAGGCTGAAACAGAGTTGAAAAGTCTGGTCTGAATTTCAGTCTAGAAGATGGGAATGACATGCACTTATGCCCCAAGCCATACAGCTTGATGGCTCCCATCATGTCACAATTTAACCTTCACACACCACACTGACAACGCAAGGCAGACAGGTTTTAACACTATGCATTGTATCACTGATTTCATAATGACAATGAGTTCAGACAGCTTTGTATTTCCAAAGCACTATGAGGAAGACTAACATGGCATCTTTTCCAATGGCAATTGTAACCATCAAAGGAACAAGTTTTCAGTTCTTCACTCTATGAAAACATGAGCTTTACACACATACAGAGATCGGGTAAAACTTTAGTCTACCCTTGTTTACTAGGGTGGGAGTCATCTCACCTAACTCCAAAAATTCAGAAAGTAGTTAAAGTAGGTTCCCACTATCATAAGAGAGAGAGAAACTTCCCACCATCAAGTCCACTACCACCATAGGCTGGCACAGAATGTCCTCTGGAAGTGTCTTCTTTCCACTCAACATTGGACTAGCTCAGGCTAGACACCTACTGTTGAGATACCTAAAGCCAGATGAGATAAAGCCAAACTTGAGTGCATAACTGCTGACTCTGTTTTCTGTGCTTGTTTAAAATTTTTGTTGGGACTGTGTGTTTCTTTATTTCCTAGGCAAACCATGGCTCAGTCTTCTAGATCTCACTGTCACTCAGCTGCCAGCTCTCCTGATCGTCCTCATCAGTGCTTCTTGTGATTGCAGTGTGGGAGCCCTGCAAACATGTGAAAGTCTTATCCTTCATTAGGAAAAGTAAAATATAGCTTTCTAACAGCCTCCCCCCCCAGCAATTATTTGAGAATTCTGTATAATAATTTTAAACAAATATAATGGTTTTTTTGGAAGTTAGATTTTTTAACAATTTGGTGAGGCTGATAACACTTCAGTATCAAGTTTTCAATCCACTACTTCAGCAATGCACTGTAACTTTTTCTTCCCTTTTGTGCTACTTTCCCCCTTCAAGTACCTCTACATAATTATGAACTTTTAATTGTGAATTAGCCCAATTAAAGGCTATTTATTTTTTTCTAGTCTCTTTCTTCGATTTTCCTCTGCAGATGTGAATCCATTAACAGTCTTACATATTTTTGGATGCTCATACTAGTAGCGCATATACTAATACAAACAATAACAAAGAATGAAAAATATTAGCACAGTATTTCAGCTGTATTGAAGTCAACTGAAATATTCCTATATATACAAAGACCTTCATAGATATTTATCCTGATGAGTTTGGTGCATCGCATTGCTAGCTTTTTGGAGGAAGGTTCATAATTACTTTGTATGTTGTCCATACAATGCCAGCTTTTGTTTGCTGAAATGCTACTGCAAATAGGTCTGCAAGTTTAATCAGAAGAAAGTTAGTAACTCCCAAAGAAAGTCTCTTAGCCAGAACATTGTGTATGAAACTACAAGCAAATATATTTTATTCAAAGCAAAGGTATTTATAAGAGTTTAAGCATTGCTCTCGGGCAGGAATTAGCAATATGTGGCACTGTATGACAAAATGAAACATCTTTAATCTCTCAGCTTTAAAATTAGGCAATGGAAGAAGAAAGTATCTTCTGAATAAGTATTCCCATAATGTTACAAATGCTTACTACCAGATTCTGATTACACAAGTTCAGGATACAACCAAATATTAAATACACATGCAAACCATGTCTTTAATATGGACTCATATCAAGTCAAAAAGACTCAGATTAAGTGAAAAAGAAAGAAGAAAAAGAAAGCTGCCTCTTTTAGAGGAAGGTCTGTGAAACAACAGAAAACCTCTGCGTATAAACACCTGGGAACTGTTGGCAAACGCAGTACCATGCTGAGGACAGAGAGAAAGGACCAGGGGAAAGGTAAACCCCACCAATTACTAATCCCAATGGGAAGTGAACAACAGGTTCTCTGGAGTGGAGAAACAGCTGAAACGGGTGTTTCTGTATGAGGAGATTGCCTCCTGTTCTTTGGCCCTACTATTTGCAACAAAAATGTCCATTCTGCTTGTTCTTTTCTTAAGAAAATTTAATTTTGTAAGGAATACCTGCATTTGTTGTTGATTCTTCCTTCTAAACAAAATAATAAAAAGTGCCCAAAATGCTAGCTAAGTATTTGCAAAAAAAAGGAGCAATACTGTGTCATTCCATGATTACTATCTATCATCTAAAAATCTTAAGACTTTTTAATAAAATATTTTTTGGTCAAGATGGTGTCATGGAGGTTTTCTATACACACTGTAATAATATTACTTTTATTAATAAACGCACGACTAATACAGCGCGGCACTTGAGAAAGCAGCAGAATCCCTGCACCTCTAGTTCAAGAGTATTTTCTCCTGGGCTTTACAATTTGCTACTTTCAAGCCTCCATTTGACTTTCTTTTGAATTACAGGCCGAATCCATGACCTAATTCACACCATCAGTCCAATTACTGACAGACTGCTAGCACAGTTATAGCTATATAGATGTAATCAACACCTATTTACAAATTGATTAGGCCAATTCCAGTTGTGCGTTCCACTTAGCAGCAGGGAAAGGTAAAGAAAAATTGCTGTAAATCATCTCTTTGTTCTCCAGACAGGCAGCCTACTTGCCCAATGCTCTAGCTCTATAACAGGATCCCCCAGGATCCTCCAGCAGACTGACAAATTTCCCACTTCCATACTTGGTCTGTTAATAATTATTAGAAACCAGGAAAAGACAAAAAATAAACTAATTATAATCCATCTGAAAGCTATGGAGAGAGGGTTTTTCATTCATTCTGTATGTTCCCTTTTCAGCCAGTGAGATTACATTTGTACAGAGATAGAACTCTAACAATCACTTTAAAGTGTGTTCTTCTACTCATACAGTAAGATTTAATTATTTTACTTAAAGCACTGATCCAAAACCTTTCAAACATACTCAGACCTACTGAAAGGCTTTAATGCTTATATGCTAATCCTAAACTCTGGTATGTATCAGTCCATTTATTAGTTGTATGATGAGGTATGGACATAATTAGAAAATGTAATAAAATAAACTTTGCTTTTTTAAACTTAAATTGCTCTAATCTTTAAAAACCCCTCATTTTCTTCAATATCTTTTGCAATCATTTTACAGGCAGTTTTATACTAATGAGATTCTATCTCTCCTATCTAGGAACTCGCTATATATTTCACATTCAGTCCACAAGAAAATAACAGTCTCAAGATTCAACTTTAACTCAAGACACTACCTTAAAATTGGCCTAGTTGTAGTAATGACATACTAAATTAAAAATGAGAAGCTGGGTACTCTAGTATGCAGAAAATCTACAGAATATTGGAAATGTATTGTCTTTATTCTCAGGTCAGCTGTACAAGAGATTAGATCTTTTAATTATCTGCCACAGAATGGGAAATAGAAGCCTTGAATCCATTCAGCTGTTCAGTTTATGACCTGGAGAATTAAATCTGACCCCTTACAAAGTACATCTAAGCATCATGCACACCCTGAGACACAGCTATGGTTTTAAAACAGTCATGTAACTCTCAGCTGGTATATCATTATGCTACAGAATAACTGAGTGTCCACTGAAAATGTACGTGTGCCTATATTTTTTTGGAAGTGCTGCATGAGAGTCCCAGAAGTGTTGCCTTGGTGTCCTGCTCTAACTTTAAATGTAATTTTAATCATGCCAAAGTCAAGTTTAGCACTCCCACATGCTATATTTAGAACCACAGAATAATTCAGCTTGGAAGGCACCTCTGGAGGTCATCTAGTCCAGCCTCCTGCTTAGCACAGATCCCGCTAGATGAGGTTGCTCACGGCCTTGTCCTGTCCAAATCTGAAAATCTCCAAGGATGGAAGGCCACCACTTTCCTGGACAACCTGGTCTAATTTACTACCTTCTTGGGAATTTTGTTTCCCCTTATATCTAATCAGAACTTGCTGAGTCACAAGCTGTCACAGTGTTGACTCTTGTCCTTTTGCTCTGCACCTCTGAGAAGAGTCTGGGTCCATCTTCTCTACAGCCCACCTGCAGGGACAGGAAGACAGTGATTTTCTCCCTCAGTCTCCTGAATGAGCCTGGCTCCCCCAGTTCCTCCTCGTACACCTACCCTCTGACCATCCATTCATGGACCTGCTCCACTTCATTCCAATGGCAGGACCCTGGCATGACAGCAAAACAGACCTTCTGTCTAAAATCCCTCTCTAACATGAACATCATCACAAGTGAGTGAGGACTCACACTTTAGAGCAGGGTGGTTAAAATTAGCCTTCCAAACTCATACTTAGCATCTATTGAAAAGTGACCTGGTGTTGTGTTTTGTGCTGCTGAACACCTTTAACTCACAGCATCTCTGCCCATCCAGGCTTTTTAAGAAGGCCACCTTCCGTGGTAATATCGTACTACATACCACAAGTAATAAAGCAAAACTCTTCTCTCTGGATCTGCCATAAGGAACTTGGGATGTCCCGGGGGGCCAACAATTCTGATCTGAACATGTAGCTTTAGACCATAGGATTCTAACAGAATAGAAGCTAATTTTAGGCACACTCATGTATAAATGGCTAAATGAATGACATTTTTTTTTTCAGATATAAATGTCAGAATAAATTCCTTGTCTCATACTGCTATCAATCAGAATGAATATGCCTATTTCCATTTATGCTGCCTGCCTTCAGATTTGCAGCGCCTGGCCCGAGGACTGACCCTCAGAATCCAGGAGGAATTTCATTACAGTCCTACAAACCAAATATCAGACATACAATGCCCTTGGTGATCCCGCCACCAAAAAATCACAGTGAAGGGGAAAAGCCAAGCTCTTTTTAAATCTATGCGTACACCAAACACACAAAGAAACCAACCTGGTTTACAATGTTACACATTTGACATTGCAATTTGCCTTTGAAGTAGCAATTTTGTTGCGACAGTAAACAGCAATTCCACCTACCCACATATCCTGTGGGTCACAGGCATTACTGCACAGGTATCCAGTTTCCAGCCTCTACACCCTGCACAGGTTCCTTGCAATTTAAAGAACGGGCAATGTGATTAACTCTCCTAATCTAGCTGCATTTTGAATTTTGGCTGACTCTTCAATATGGGAGCTCTGGGAGTTTTGACTGCAACATAAGAAGTATTGTTAAGTCTCACAATTTTATCACAACCTTGAAATACTTGACATTTTAAATTAAGTACCATCACCGGGAGATAAGTGACTAAGCAGCAATCTGTTCTTTATCTTTATATTATTTTAATTTGGTTCTAGCTGTCATAGTTGCAGAAAAGGGTTAAAGGTTTTAAACATTTTAAAAAGTCTCCTCACCCCTTTCCAGTATGAACAACATAAACAAAATCCAAATGATGAAAAAGAGGCTTCAACTTGTATTCTGATTTATGAATACAGATGCTACTGTTTGTGATGTCTTCCCTAATTTTCTTGTGTGTGTACATGGCTTAACTGATGGATCTCAGGGATATGCTGAGGTTTCTGCTTCTATCTGGTAAATTGATGATACTACAGTAATTTTAAAAAAATAGTTTAAGATCATTTAAAGTCCTAGAGATACACTACAATACCTTGCTTTGGAGCAAGAACAAGGATCACACAAGTTTTGCCGTGAAGCCACCCTCCCAGGGCGCTGGGAAGAGCAGGCAAAGTAAGCAGGGCAGGTCCACTCACCACTGAAGCCCCAATGACAGGGAAAAATGTTAGGGGAAAAAAAAGAAACAAAAATACTCCCACAGCAAGTGATATTCCTCTCGGAAACACCAGAAATGGCTCCTTTGTTCCACTCACTGATTCTGCTGCTGTGGTGGGGGAAATAGGATGGTGGTGACAATGCCCGCAGCTGAGTATCTCCTGCCAAACCAAGGCAGGGGCCAAAAGCATCTCACCAACGTGAGGGGTATCAAGGGACCCAAAACTGGCTCCCAGCCCTCCACCACGTGGAGCAAATCCTGAGCTGCTGAGTCCATCCACATCTCTTTTGCCATAATACTTAACTTCCCAGCTCGTAGGCAACTGACAGAGCAGCTGTCGCCGAAATGACTTAACATATTAAGCTGCTGTTTGTTTAATTCTGATGTGGAAAATGTGCCACACTGCAAATAGTTTACTATGTTAATGTATTACTGCAGCAACCTCCAGCAATCTTTTATAATTTTATTCCAGACCTATTTGCTTATTGATTTCATTTTAAATCATGATTAAAACCTGCTTTCTTGCTTCTTACCTGTTTTTTTTAAGTGTACTCTTAACTTTACCTTCAGTTTCCTCAAGCTGAATAAACAGACTATTATCTCAAATAAACATTTAATGTCCTAGCATACTAGCATATTTTATCTACAATTCATTTGCATTAAATGACATAAAAACAGATGCGAACTTCCAGAATAATGTATTCTGTTGATAATTGTGGCACAATAGTTCATAGATGAGGGTGCTCTGGGGGCTCATCTTTAAGGAATAACATTTTAGTGTCTATGTCTGCACACAAAAGCTGACCAAAGCTACATTTGGCGTTGGTCTCTGAGTAATATTATCAGTAAAAATCTTTGAAATCTAAAATATTCTTATTTGATTCAAAATTTTTCTAAAAAAGATTCTTCAGATTTTCAATTCCAAGGTAAGAAGCAGCTTTTAATAAACACAGCAGGAAGTTTTATTGCTTATATTAGTACGTAGTTCCTTATGCTCCAGCAGAACTATAGGTGACAAAGAGTGTATCTAGCCTTGAACTGGAAAATTATTAATCTCAAAAACATTTAAGGAATCTATTTTAGAACAACTTTTAAAATCTTCTGATGAGCACAGCAAATTAAGAATTCCAAGCCCTAAACACGAGTAACGCTCATTTCAAACTAAAGTTGCAATATAATGCCAACTAAATTTAACTCATTTGTGGATTTGCACCAGATGTTGTGGAGCCTTATTAGCTTGACGAACTATAAGCATGTATTAGTAAAATTAATCCTCTTGTGTGTAGCTGCACTCCTTTGATAAGTCAGCATCCCCAGCATTAGCACTTCTGGTTTCTTGAGACTCTCTGGACACGCGTAAGAAATTTAACTAGCCAGTGCCTTACCCTGATGCTCTGCCACAGTGCATTTTGACAGACATTCCCTGTGGAGGCTGTAGGCTTCAGGGCTGGCTGCTGTTTCATCAGTGGCTTCATGTCAAGAGTGCTAAAAATAACACTCATGAATTTCTTAAAATAAACTATAAATTTGTACAAATTTTGGAGTATACTTTTCAAAGCATAGCTTCTGAAACACACAGTTCTGTGACTTGAAGCCCAGTTAAAACCCGTTATTGTACAATATTGAGGATTTCCTGCAAAGAAATACCTGCCTGCATTTTTCATTACACGAGGCCCATTCAACTTGATGGTGGTCAACTGACCGCTCCTCACCAGCAAGACTGCAACGGCCCATATGCATGACTGTGGAGGCACAACCCATTGCAAGCCACCTCTGGAACAAAAGCCAAACATTGGAAGACGGCTTCAAACCACACAAAAACTGAAATGAGTTTGTTCAGCAATGCAGTTCTTCATAACCACCCTGTGCTGGTGCTATGCTGGTCTCCAGCGGACACCCCCTGGTCTGATCTGCCTGTTCCACATCTCATTTGAATGGTTCTCATTATGCAGATGCTCTTTCCCACAGTATGAAGTTATACCGGTGGCTACACTCTTCTGGAATGACGAAATGATCAAAACCTAATGACAAACACATGAATATAGGAACTTGATGCTGCCATACAGAGAATTTAGGGGACAATCAGTGTGGCATATTTCAGTCAGATTTTTCTTAAGATTAACTTGGTTGTTTCGATGTCTTTTGAACAAAAGTGCTATGCGTGGCTTGGAGTAGGTACACTTTATCTAGACAAATGTACCTAGTAAACAAGCTTGATTCAGTACAAGCCCTCAGGACTGAAATAATCTTCACCCCAATAACTAAGCTTTCAGGTCACTGAGTGATACAAAAGCTGACACGCATGATCAGTCTGATTTGGAATGGATCACAAATATTTTCCAAATTATCTGTTGCATTCATGTGATTGTGACTGATGAAAGCTGCAGAAATTGAGAAATTGGAAAGTTGCCTCCATCCTCAGCTTCCCTACCCGGCTGGGAAAGGGAGATGGGCAAGCAGAGAGAAAACCAGGGGCTTTTCCACTTTTCTGCATGTATCTATAATACTGGCCTTTGGGGAAATATCAGTTTAAGCCTGCCTCTAGAGGAAAAAGCTGCATGTTATCTCTTTGCCACATTATGTCACCTTTAAAGAGCTTTAAACAACTGGCAAGTGACAGTGGCAGCTGCTGGCAGGGCTCTGCTGGGATAGGCGTCACTGTGGGCTGCACAGATTCCTTGGTGGGGCTGCACGCTTGCAGCTCGGGTGCCAGTACGTGCAGCCTCTTCCTACTATGTGAAAATAAATAAAAAAAAATAATAAAAAAAAAAAAAAATCCAGGGTTAGGTTCTTGTGGGATTTTTTTTTTTTTTATTTTAAAGTATTTTACATGTGCAGTCTTATCTGATAGGTGACATCAGTTGCAACTTGATTTCTTTTTGGAATGAAATCTCCTCGTGGATATGATCCAGAGAGAAAGAGAATGCAAGAGGGGTGGAATATTTAGGCTGCCTGGGGCACAGAGTTAACAGCAGGCAACTGCCTTTGTTGCAGTTGGTTTTTACAAGCCCAACTCTTCCCTCCTTCCTTCCCTCCTTGAGCTGTTTGACAATCTAAGGAAAACTTAGTGGAAGATGGCAAACAAATTAAGCTTTTGTTTTCCTTTCTTACTTCTATAGACAAATTTCAGCCACTCATGCCAATGCCAAAAATAACCCAAAATGTATTAAGCCTTATACGTGTGAAGTCAGAGTGACCTAATGGATGCAACATTTAATTCAGACTTTGGTATTTCAGATTCTTTTCCTCTTGACTAATGCTACCAAACACAAGTCACAAACCACTTCTCAGTTCTGTGTGTACAAGCAAATTCCCTTCTCCTGTGAGAGCTTTGCAGTCAATTGACCCAAAATACTATTAAGAAGATAAATATATTTATAAAAATATGCAGCACCAACAGTAGCATAATGAAATTCTACCAAAAAGAAACCCTGACATCAAAGAACATAAATGTAAAGAGTGAGACATCCTACCAAAAAACAAAGGAGTTCCTGCAAAACATGGTAGAATTTTCCTAAAGAGATGACGTTATGTTTCAGCTTGGGACTAAAAATAGTACAGCTGTTTGTATAGTACACAAAGCCAGAGACAGCAACTCCAAAAGTTTACAAACATAAACTGCAGTCAGATGAAATACAAGGAATATTAATATAACAGCAATTACCCTATTAATGACATTATTTATATTTCAGTTTTCCAATTTTTATTGCATCAGTAATTTCTTTAAGGCATAACATTTCAGGATGCTTACACAGAAGTATGCAACAAAAAGTCTAGATAAATTGATAAAAAGAGACTTTAACACTGACAGCAAGATGCAATGGTCACCTCAGGAGCAGCAGAAAAGACTGCAGCCTAGAGACAATAAGGAGCGAAACACGTAGGGTCAGTTCAACAGCTGTCCTGGATGCATAGCTCTTCCTGTCCATCCATAGTCCTCCCTCCCTACTGCTCAAGGGCTATACATGGCTGTCAAGTTGAAATGCCAAATAGCCTGTGACCAATATAGGTCCTTTGGTATACTGTTAATTCTTCATAGTACCATAATACCAATGCAGTGGAAATACTTTCCCTTTCATAATTTTTTCCATAGCATAATTACCATAATTCCCCTAGAAAATTCATAGGGGCTACTTGTTAAGCTTCAGTCCTTTGCCTTCCAGCACGAGTTGTCACCTGCCTCCCAGATCCAGGTCTACAGCATGGAGCCACCATGCACTTGCTTTAACAAGTCAAGGTTTGCTCTTTACACACTGCTGAGGTCTCTGTAAGCAACACTGGATGCGCAACTCCTTAAAACATATTCACAGGTTCACTTATGGAAAATAGGTTAAATTAGAGAAAACAGAAAATTATTTTTTTTTATTTAAAAAAAATAAACCAGCACAGCTTTTTCTAAGCAAGCAGAGTGATTAGTACAGCAATGGATTATCAGAAGTGATAGGTTCATTATCCTGTATTGCCGTGAGGGAAGACAGCTCTGCTTTTGCAAACAACTCAGTATTGGGATATGTGAGCGAAAACAACCAGTTATACAGAGAAGTAGTAGAAGATTAGACAGTTTAGCAACTGAAGTTGACCTATAAGCTAGACAATGTCATAAAAATAGTTTAAACAAATAACTAGAACTAAAAGTGAATTTCAGAACTGAAATTGGTGAGCTGTTTGATGTCCACAGGGCAAACAGCTATACTGAAAGCATCCACCATTGTATTAAATACATCATTACAGCACCTAAGAAACACATGTATGAGATGCAAATTACCAGGACTGAAGCTGGGATGGCCTCCAATATATAGCATTCCTATATATTTCCAAAAATATTAAGTACCTTTGTATTTAGAAAGGCTCTGAGAAGCTGCCTGTTTCTAATTTGTAACAGGACGGGTAAATCAAGCAAGTATCCAACCAACATTATGGCAGATTCTGACAGCTTTAGCTTAACAGCCAGGCTTCTTCTGCCAACTTAATTTTGCAGCTCGTGCTGTTTGCTGCTTTCTAAAATAGACATGACTATGGCACGCTTCTAGATCTATGTAGACCTTATGTGCTTCAGAGACAAGATGAAGAAAGCCCAGCTGAGCATTTGTTCAGAGCTGGCAGCATCACCCTAACGTCAGCCGCATACTCTTCACAGGACATAGACCGTGTTGTTCCCATGGAAAATCAGCCACTGACCTTGGCAAAAAGCTCAGCCATATCACAGTTAAAATTACAGATCTATGGAAAGAAATGTGAAATGGGTTCCTATTGCTTCAGCAGTTTTCCTGAAAATGCAACATACCACTTCAGTCCAGAAAGATTATTTAATGCCAAAGTTTAGAAAGAACGGGAGTTAAGGGTCCTCAGTGCAACCTAGGTTTCAGTCGTAGGTCAAATCCAATCAATAATATAGACACGACCAAATCTACAGCAGTGTAACTGAGTAGCTCTGTTAGGATATTAAGCTCTATTAAAATATACATAGAAGTTTATTGTTATGCTGGCTTTCTGCAGACAATGAAATTTAGGCCATACTACAAAAAATTAGCTAAGATTTTGCATTTCAGGTGATGCATCACTTAGTACCACCTTGAAAAACATTCAGGACCAAGATGAACACAACTAGCCACTATTACTGGTGGTTCCCAGGTCAGGACGATGGGCACTGCTGGACACAGGCTACTGGGCCACACAGATGTTTAATCTGAGCTAGTACAGACAGTGTTATGACCTTAAATAATGACAATAAATGTGGCATACAGCAAACGGAAACACAAACGCTTATTACTAAAGGTCCTATGGTTTGTAAGGACAGAAGCCTTAAAGATGCTGGAAAACCACACTTAACAATGGCTTCAGACACCCACAGGACATTTTGGACCAGATACCCAGAGGTCCAACTCACAGCAGGGCAATCTTCAAAATCAGGTCAGGTTGCTCAGGCCTTTGCCAATTCAATTCCGAAAATCTCTGCAGCTGGAGATTTCACAGCCTCCCTGGGCATCCTCCTCCAGGGTTCAGGCACTCTTACTGTGATTTTTCTTTTCCTTACAACCAGGAGGAATTTCCCTTGCTACACTTCCTGACTGTTGCCTCTCACCCTTTTTCCACACACCTGTGAGAGGAGCTTGGCTCTGTCTTCCCTCTACCCACCCATCAGGGGGTGGGAGACCACAATTCAATTCCCCCTGTGTTGTGGTTTAACCCNAAGCAGACCTCTCCACCTGTCCTTGCATGCCCCACACTCGAGGGATGAGCACAGCAGCAACTCTCATCGTGCTCGCGGCACAAATCCCTGTAGGATTAGGGGCTGGACTCTGTTGACCAAACTGGTGGGAACACTGTACCTAAGCTTTCAGTCATGAAGAGTTTCAAGTCATGGAGAGGTTCAAGATGGCAGGCAAACCAATGCTGCTCTCTTATCACCACTGTTTACCTACCACCTGCACTCAGGCATATTTGTATCACTGCTCCAAAGCCAATGGCAGAGCACAGGGTTTTATTTAATCCCAGCAGGGCAGGAATCACGGAGCACACCAAGGCTCAGACCATAAGAAGAAACCCTACAATTAGCACTCTCTGAGCCTGACTTATAGCCAGGTTAACAGGGAGCAGAACGGAGAGCATATGTGCGAGTCACAGGAGCGAGGTGTTGGAGTCACTGCCAGACACTCGCTACAACTCGCGGTACAGACACATGCAGCCCCAGCTGCTGCCGACCGCCTTGGATCCCAGTTACGGGATTTGGCTGCAAACCCTTTTCCATTCCCATCTTCCTGTCATCAAGGGTCATAGCAGCAACACAGCCCATTTCTATGGCTTCCTCTGGTCTCTGTGCCCTACACAATTATATGCATAACCTTAAAGATTAGATCCTCTGTATCTGTGTTGCGCCTAAAATTGTAACCGAGTGATTGCGTTAATGCTGCTGACATTGCAAAGCCAAAAGAAACACTGGAGCAAGGCAAACCTTACAAGACTCTGTAAAGCCAAACTTGTCAGCCGAACTCTATCAAAAATCCTCAGCGGTCTGTTACAAGGGAAAGAACAGAAATACCCATTTGACTTGCAGGTCACAGCTAAGCATGCAATAGTGAGAACATCAACAGGAAAAGAGAGGTAAAGAATTTGTAAACAGAGCAAAGTAAATGGAAGCAACTCAGATGAAAACGAAGAGGAAACTGCAAAAATATTTTTTCATGACCTCTAGAGCATTCACATTATTTTAAACCACAACTTTTGCAGCAATCTGGGATTTATAAATGTACCTCAATAAACGCTCTGGACAGAGGTAAAAATTAGTCAAGAAAAAACTGAAGTGGTCTGTGATCAAGAACTCTCCACATTAATCACTGCATGTAAGGCTGCCTATTCATTTAGTCCCACTTAGTGTTGCTCAGCAGAGAAGAACCCAGTATATATTTAGACATCAACTAGTAAACTGCCGTATGTATTACTTCTGAAATTCCCTGCTATTCGTGAATCCTCAAGTCACATATCTGTGAGGTGAAGGAAGTATATGACCTATTTTCTAAAGTGACTAAAGCTCTTGCATGACACTCGAGCGGAACAGGTTCTGTGGCTTCTTCTTCATATGATATGCATTCGACTTTAACTCTTTCTGCTTCACCAAGGATTTCACCATATGAACAATGTCACAGGGATTAGATTTTACTTTGTCATCCTCTGAAACAGACTTGAAGGAACACAACTACTGCATGCTTACTGCTCCACATTTATACTATATCCAGTTATTTCACTCCATAAACCAGTATGAGTGAGGAATTTGGCTTTTTTCCCCTGAAGCTCAAATGAACTTGGCAAGAGGGAAGAGGAAGAATGTGGGACAATCACATTTCATCCTCTTGTGAAGTATCAAAGTGCCCCATGCTAGAAATTACATGATAGAAGAGGTACTTGAAAACTTCCAAGGAACTGGATGCTGTGTTTGTGAGCAGCTACCATACAGCAACAACCGATATACCATACTTGTTCCTCATATCCACCAAGAAGAGCAACTGCGGTCTGTTATTGCTTTACAATGACAGTATTACTTAATTCTAAAAATAACGGGTTTTAAATAGCAAAAAAGCCCATACTGAGGAACATTAAAGTATTTTTAAAACATCACTAGTCATGTCCTACAATTCAGGGATGTTTATTTTTCATGGCCAACTGCATTTAGACTTTGTTTTCCTTCAACTACAGATCAAGCAACTTGTCCTATAGGATCAGAATAATCTCCAAAATAGAATTATTGATCAATTTGGCTAATGCCAGTAGAAGAATGATTTGCTTTTACTGAGAAAGGGAGAAAAATGGCTCCTAAAGCAGAAATATTCACTGAATGGAGTTTATATTCTTCTCACATTCCTTTTCTGAAATGGAAAAATAAATAAACGTGCTTTGTTCAAAACAATACTCCATCTAGATTTCAGAGCACGAACATCAGCTAATAAGCTGTGAAAAAAACATCCCAACATTTCAGATGGTAACAGTTAAGGACCTTGACACACTGCTAATGGAGCTTGACACGAGGAATAATCTAAATTCAGAAATATTTGCCCTAAGGTTGTATTGAAGGATGCAGACAGCGAGGCAGCGAATTGCCCAATAATCTCAAAGGCCCATCTGCTGCCCTGCTTGTGCAGAGACACCGCTCTGCTGGCTGTGCCCCCTCTCATCCCAGTACTTACAGAGCTCTGCTTCGAAAAGCCCCAAGCAGCACAGCCCATTTCCACACAAATATGTTTAATTCATTATTGTGAGTGCTGGATGCTTGGTTTGAGAACCCAAGGTCCAAAGGTGAGTTAATGGCACAAGCAATCACCTAACAGAACTGGAAAACACAGTGGTGAGCTTATAGTTAACAGTAGTCAAGCCAGATGCATTTCTAATTCTAAAAGCCTGAATTTGTGTAGTGTAGAGGGGGAATGATTCGTCAAAGTAGGCAAAACTAAAATCAGGGTCTCCTCACTTCTTGAATGCTGGCCAGTCCACTGCATAGAAGAAGGTAAGAGAGGGAAAAGGTTACTTCAATAGCCATGCCTTGATTAATTTTTCATTTTTCTTTACATTTCTTAGCCCTCTATGTTTTTATGACAAAGTTGATTATTGGGCATTAAGTACATAAGCCATTAACGTCCTGAGAAACAACACTGAAAGTTATACTGACTTTAGCATCATATTGAAATGGGAGTAAGATGCATACAGGTACCAGCCACGAAGGATGCTCGCTATTGTACGGATGCTGCACTGCAAACAGGCAAGTTGGCAAGAAATAGACCTTGCTCAGAAAGCCAAATATCTGGGTTTTTTAAAGCAGAACTAGCCACCTTTCCAGAGACCTGCTGCGGTGCTGGGGCACCACGTGAAGGCCCATGGCAGCCAGGATGTCCTGCAGTCAGGAGTTACATCCAGCTGAGGTACCAGCACCTGATAATCTCTTCTGACCTATTTCATCTTCTCGTAACTGTGCTGTATGTTCTTACAACCCAAGAACGTGATGCCATTTAACAGATGTCATACACTGAGCTGAAATCCTTTTCTGAAGAGCTGTAAAGAAGAATCTTCAGCCAAAAACCTTAAAGAATCCTAAGATACGGCTGCCTATCTTTTACTGTCTAAGAAATTATATACATTCTATGCAATTCCACTTCAGAGGAAGAAAATACCACCAGGAAATATGTGTCATTGCTTATTTTTTCAGGGAAACGTGGCTAAAATGACAATGAAATGAAGTAGTTCTCCTTCTGTTAGATTACAAAATTTGGAGGATTGCACACTATAATTTGCACACATTCATTAGTTGGAGAACTCCAAAGCAAGTTGACCTCTTGCTGCTCTTATCTAGTAATTCAATGCTCTCTTCTACTGGTGCTCAAACTGAAGGGCTGAAAGTAAAACACTGTATCTGACTATAAAATATACTACAGTCTGAAACAGTTGCACTGTTATCTGCAGAGAAGATTCCTATTGGCATATTTGCTTGTGAACCTTGAAAGGGAATTAAGCCTCTCCCAAGCAGAGCAGGACCCTGCATGACCAACCTGCATAACCTCTTCTGTAACCAGAATCACTATGTTTGTCCTCCATTTGGGCTCAATGTGACACTCCATTAGCTGTTCTCTGATCCATGCAATCAAATCTTCCCTCTAATATAATAGTTTAAAGATTAAATAGCCATGCGAATTTGTGTCACGACATTTAATTTAATCTAATATAATCTAATTCACCTAGTATGAAATTAGCTCTGCGATTCTTTTTTTTTTTTTT
>VZTL01063149.1:295-12945 GCA_013400535.1 Scopus umbretta
TATTCACTACGTTTTTAATGAAGATTCCATCTTCCCCCCCCCCAAAAGGCCATGAGTGAGAGACCCTTTCTAATTTTTTCCTGAAGAAATAAGTTACTGTAAGCTTTTGTATTTAGGTAAGGTTTAGTGTATATTGTAAGAGGTATTTTTATTGTAAGAGGTATTTTTACTTCTCTCTTTCTTAATCTTAGTAGATTTGTTCATTAAACTAATAGTGGCATAGCATAGCTCCTACCCTCCTTGTTCCTACATGCTGTTCTCTGCTTAGATCTTGGGCATCCATTTTTTCTCTTCCTTACCAGAGTCCTGTTTGGTTGGGCTTCTCGGGTTTCTTTCTTTCTTGCCTGCTCAAATTTCCCTGGAAAATCTCAGACCTGTTCTCTTGAGCTAGGAAATCCTTAATTCAGGTTCCTATCATATTGCTGCTGTTTTCTGCTTTTACTACCTACTTTAACTGCTTCTCACTGCATTTTTAGAGTTAAAATTAACTGATGGAAAACACTGACCCTGGAGAAGAGCCACCCTAAGCAAGGGAAAGTGTTGATTTACAGGGGGAGCAGATGCAGTTCTTAGCATATGGAGCCAGGGTTCTATCAACATATAATCAAATCAGTAAACTGAAATCAGGTTGATGTACATGGTATGCTAAAATGCAAGTCAAAATTTACATTTCAAGATTCTCTCTATCACAGTTGATTTGTTTCCAGAGAAAGTGATGTGAGTAGGTAAGCTTTACTATTTTAATGGTGAAATTAAAAAGATAAGGAATGCATTTGGAAACACATGGTTGTATGAATAATTTGAAAAGATCGTTCTGGAACTTATATTTGAATGTGGTGACATCTCTGCATAAGTAGTAATTTCACCACCAATTGAAAATTAAAATCTTGTGTCTGAGAAAGATCCAGGATAAAGCCTGTAATCAAGGCAGCTTCCTCCCAAGCCTGTTCTGAGAATGTTTTCTTATGTGATCTTAGGCCTCGTGATGGATCCCTGAACCAAGGTACATTTGCATTTAGATATCTGCTTTTAAAATTTCAGTATGGAATGAATTGTTACATTGTTCTATCCTACTGCTTTCTTGAAATTGACATTTTATGATGGAAAATCATGCAAGAAGTGTGATTTCTATTCCTGAAATATGTTGTTCAATCATATTTGGAGAAAAAGATCATTGTGATAGGACCAGCTTCTGGAACTCTGTTGGTATACCCAAAGAGAAACAAAAGCAAAAGGCCTTGCTATTAAATTGGTGCCTGAGCTGCTTGGAATTAGGAAGGAATGGTACATTATATTTTCAAGTTTTCACATTTATATTTGAAGCTGTCCCTATTTATGGATTAGTGCTTAACTTGATTATGCATTAAATAAGCTGGATTGGTGTGTGCAAACACAATGTGTACATTGGATATTTTCATGTACATCTAGTTATGCAACTAAGAATACACCCAAGTGTTCCTCTGTACGTGCATTTGTCCTGTTTGCACAGAATTTACTGTCTGCATCTCATGGAAAAATCATAATACTTGTGAATTACTAAAGCTATCTAGGTCAATATGATTTCTTTTACTTTAAATTCATTCATTTTTTTCACATATTTTAATATCTGTTCTTCAGCTTCAACACTGGCATAGCTGCGGCTTTAAATCATTGCCTCAGCCACTTCTGTGTGCCAATGTAAGTTGTTTTCCTACTTCAACCATGCTGTTTTAATTGCATTTTTGGTAGAAAGCTCTTGGTGGCAGTAGCAGCTGAAGCATCTCTTAAAGCACCAGATATGTTACATCTAAAAGTAATTATATGCTTTTTTTCTTAGAGGTAAGGGATGTTCTAAAAATGTTCTTTTGAATATAGGAGGTATCTGATTTCAGCTCTATCTCAAATGTGAGAATAAAATGTCACATACTAGGGTGTATAGATGTGCCCATAAACTCAGCTGGGTTTGGGTTTGAACAAAAGATTAAGGAGTGAAGATACTTTCTTCACTTGCAGATTAGTCAAGAAAATGCATCAAGGTATGATTAATGCCGTGGCATTCTAAAAGCTGAATTTAAATTGTGCACAGCCTGAGCTTAATGCAAAGATGACTAGAGTAATGGATCCTCTTCTAAAGAGATGATTGTAAGTCACAGATCAGATTTCACAAGAGATTGTTGAGGGTTGCAGGCCCCATTGAGATTTCATGTTGTTTTTTCTGACCGCATCGAGCCTTGTCATACTACAGAAATTCTGAGACCTTTCTACTGCAAAATTCAGTATTTGTGTTTAATTCCAAATGCTTTTTAAATCTCGGAAAAATACTGATGTATCAGCCATTGTCGACTTAGATCTTGAAGTCAATAAATGGGGGATGGCTGAATTAGATTTATGGCTAAATATGTTTGAAACTAAAATAATCTGTAGGAGGAAAATATGAATCTGTTCTCAAAGCACTGTCACATTCTGTCTGGAAACAGTTTCAGAATTAATTCGCTCTCTTCTGAAGTTATGGTTGTTGAAAATGCTTAATATTACCAGTGAAGGAGACAGTAGTAACTGAGAATCTTTTCTATGATTTGTAGAGAAAATCAGGAGCTTTTGATTGTTTCTAATGTGAAGAATAGGAACATAAGTACTCTATCCATGTTTCCTCATTTGTGAAAACTAATTTCATTGCCTATTGAAGAAAAGAGTGGAAATGATTACCGGAAAAGGACAAATGCTATAAAAATAAGAGTTGGATGACTATTTTAAATAAAAAAAATAAATGGTATGCCAACTGATTACAAAGTAAATGTTAGTAAACCTACCTTTAATACTTAACAATAAGTTGCAGATAGTGGAAACCTCTTGCGTATTATTTTAAAAAAATAAATCGTGTTTTATGTTTTCCTTTGAAGGGTCCAGATCACCAGACAATCTTATTTAACCATGGAGCTGTTCAGAATATCGCACATCTGTTAGTCTCCACCTCCTACAAAGTAAGACATTAAAATTATTCAGTGTTTTATATATATTTATGGAAGGGATCCAAATGAAGATTATAAAAAGTATGTCTATGCATATGAACTAGAACTGTAAACAGGTATAATGTCTATTCCTAGAACAAACAACAGTTGTTTTTACTTGCCATATGGATTTCTGTGAAAATGAGACCTATCATTTTGGAGTGCTCTGTAAAATTAAAACATCATTAATTAAAACAGAGCTGGCTTCGTTGATCCAAAGGAGAACAGTGACTTAGCAACCTAATAAAAATGGTCTGATTTGTTGAACAATAAATGAGAAAAAGAAATTTAGCCAAAGAGAAACCACTGTGAGCTGTCCTAAACAGAAGTTACACCTGTGAAAACATGGGCATGGAATGTGTGGAGGCCACCAGATACCTGTGTTTTGTGCTCACTGAATCTCCTGAGTCTCAGCTCCATCCTCTGTTACGTTTTGGAAGTCCATCCTGGACTACCTGAAAGTACCACCTGTGGGGAAAAGCATCATACTCTACCTGTAACTCGGTGGCAAGGAGGATCAACTAGCTCTTTTCAATGTAAGGCCAAAATTTCAAATACTGAGCATAGCCTTAGGAGCCTGCCATAGATTACTTAATAAAATGTTTAAGTGCATTAAATACATTTGGAGGCTCTTCTGTGTAGTTTGTTTTTTGAGGGCTAACAGATGTCTGCCATGCAAATGATTTTGAAATCTGACTGAAGCCAGTCCTATGATCTCTAAGTATGGACTTTCTTATGAGAAGAATTTTTCACTTTATCGCCCTTCCCCCTAAAAAGAATTAATATCATTATTCTGAAAATAAGAAACACTTCAAGTGTCCAAATTTATCTTTAGTTAATTTTTATTACAATATCTAATAGAAAATATCTAATATATTATCATGCCATTTTTATTTTATTGAAAGTATGCTGTTCACTGCTTGATTGAGACTGGACGAGATAATTGTGCTTATCTATTTTGATCTCCTGCCTAATGCAAAGCATTCTTGATAATCAAAGTATCTTTCAGCAGGAAAATCAGTCTTTAAATGAGAATTCAGGTGAAAGGAAATTTGGTGCTCTGTTCCAGGAGCTTGTTAATCTCATGTGGTGCTTTTTGTTTGGTTTGGGGTTTTTTTAATAAATCTAGTAGGAAGTATGTAGTCTTCAATATTTTGCTAGTGAGACTGATAAACTTCTGTTTTCTGTCTTACTGTACTAGTTAGTTTTCACCATGATCAAGCAACATTTTGCTCTTTCTCTTGTTAGCTGACCTTTTTTACCCTGTATCATAAGGTGAATTTTCCAAGCTATGTTTGGCTTGGAACCTTTTCTAATGGCTTGGAACCTTCCCTAATTTTTTCAAAGAGCTGCTTTAAAATAAAGAAATTGGAGCAAGGTGAAGTTTTCAAGTTGCTTTTAACTGACAAGATACATGTAGTGTTGCACTAAAATGTATGTATTTAGTCCTGCCTTACTGGAGAGATGTATAAAGTGTTATTCATTTCCTCCTTTACTAGTTTGGTTGGGCCTTTTAAATTCCAGTTGTACATACTGAACTGCTTTTTATTGCTTTTCATATGCTTTATTAATACTCCTGGGATTAACAGCTTCATTGTGGTTTTAGCTGCTTTCTTAGTGTTCTGCAGTAATTAGACATTCTCAGACTTTGAATGTAACTGAAACATTTTTGTGGGATACAAGCCATCTCGTTCTCATACTTCTCTGTGCAGTTTCTTAATACTCGACCAAATAAGAACTTAACAGGAAAAGACAGCATTTAAAAGCTTTGCCTATTTTTCAATACTTACAGTAAAGGTCATGTTGTGGTCTAACCCCAGTCGGCAACTAAGCACCAGACAGCAGCTCGCTCACCCTCCCACCGCCCTGGTGGGATGGGGGAGAGAACCAGGAAAAAAACCTAAAACCCATGGGTTGAGATAAAGGCAGCTTAATAGGACAGCAGAGAAAGAGAAGATACTACTACTAATAATAATAATGATAAAAGAATGTACAAAACAAGTGATGCCCAATGCAATTGCTCACCACCCGCTGACCGATGCCCAGCCAGTCCCTGAGCAGCGATCGCTGCCCCCCAGCCAACTCCTCACATTTCTATACTGAGCGTGACGTCAGGTGGTATGGAATAGCCCTGTGGCCAGTTTGGGTCAGCTGTCCTGCCTGTGCTCCCTCCCAGCTTCTTGTGCACCTGGCAGAGCATGGGAAGCTGAAAAGTCCTTGACTAGTGCAAACACTACTTAGCAACAACTAAAACATCAGTGTGCTGTCAGCATTGTTCTCGTACTAAGTCCAAAACGCAGCACTACAGCAGCTACTAGGAAGAAAATGAACTCTGAATTAAGCTGAAACCAGGACAGGAAGCAAGGTATCTCAGATGATTTAGGCAATAGGACCACATCAATAAACAGCAGAAAACCTTACGATGGGATTTCAATCCCCATGAGAAAAGTTTGTCTAGGTCTGCTAAGAGAATTGCCCATTATTTTTCAATAAACTCTTTTCCTTTGGTTTTGGGATTGTCCCATAGCCAGCTGAATCTACAAGTATCTTTCCCGTGTGTTGTATCATTACAAGTGTGCATCTTCACCACTGGTGAGACTACAGCTTTTACAGCAGTGTTACAGATAATGGTTTCAAGACCATATTTACATATTTTTCCAAATGCTTGCATTTCCTGTTTCTCATATAACTACTGAACTAATTGCCCTTAAGTAGACATTTCTAGCAAAGAAAGCAGTCATCGTAGTAATTTTAATAGCTTTAAGTAATAGAGCAATATTATATAAAATACTTAATGTCTAACTAGACTTCAGTTGTTTTCATTAGAACCTTTACCCTCCCCCCACCCCTGACTTTCTTCTGGCAAGAATGCAGCTCTTGAGCTGTGGATTTGACTTTTTTTTTGTGCTTTTTCAATACATAATCTCTGCTTCCTGTTGCTTTGAAGTATACACTGTATTCATTAGATTGTTTGAAAAGTAAATGGAACAGAAGTACCTGGCTTTTGTTCTGAAGCCAGGTAGCCTGCTATCTGTTCCTCCTAACTAAGACTTCACTACTACTGATGAGAAGAGATCTTACCATGGCTGTGATTAGATATTGTAAAATTAATACACAAAAGTGTGATTGTCTTTGTTGTTGTCTACCCTTGGACTTCCAAGTTTCTAAGACTTTTTGTCAAGGTGGGGATGGGTGGACCTAAACCTAACTTGCAGTAAGTGCTTTCTGCAGTGATGGGATTCTTTAGGTGAAAATTTTGTTCCTTTTGCTTTATTTTCACACTAAGAATGTGGTAAAAGAAACATAGAAAGGCATGGACACAGTTTAAATATGTGCAACTGTAGAAGGTGAAGTCGAAGACCCATATCTGAACTAAGATTCTTCATCTGGGAAAATGATAATGGTTGGTCTTCCCTGTGTCAAAAAAAGAGGCTGTAAAGACTTCATAGCCTAGCGTGACTAGGCAACCATGAAATACTGTTCATGGTAAGCCAAGACATGGTTTTGGGCTGGAGGAGGAAGATCCAGCATGAAGAAATTTGTGAATCCTTTTTGTACAGGTGATAACCTGAGGCTGTGTAATGGCAGTAAAACTTATGGTATATATTTGTTTTAAGATCAGTTTAGAATCACTTCAGCTGGATGGTTCTCTTCAGATATTTTGTTAAATTCACTTTTAAAGGCTTCTGAAATACAAATCTCAATGACAGGTATTTCTAATTCTTTTACGTACTTATGAGTCCTGGAAAGAAACAGTACTATTGTTATGATACTTCCTTTCTTTTGTTTTTTGCACATTTGTGAGGCATCGCAAATAAGACCAGTATTTCTGGCTGTCTGGTTCCCAAGTTTTATCCTTGCTTGTCTCTTTCACAAATGGTTCACAACATACCCTATAGAAGGATAATTCCAACAGGGACGTCACTGGAGTCAAGGTGTGAGCTAGATGTTTCCATCTGCCTTTTATTCATCATCTACATTTCTTATTTGATTATACAGAATAATTTTCTACAAGCCTATACAGCAGTATAGACCAATTTTGCTTTTAAGTTTGCAATTATATTTATACTTCATCTATGTTATGTTTTTACACAGGTTCGAATGCAAGCATTGAAATGCTTCTCAGTTCTAGCCTTTGAAAACCCACAGGTATCAATGACTCTTGTAAATGGTACGTATAATGCTGCTTTGCTTATTTGATGCCCATTTTATTGACTGGCTGAATTAGAATTACTTGAAGTTCTCTTTCATTGCTTGCAGTGTCGGTTGATGGAGAATTGTTACCACAAATTTTTGTGAAGATGTTACAAAGGGACAAGCCTATTGAAATGCAGCTTACATCAGCCAAATGGTAATTTTCATCAGGAATTGGAATGAAATAGTATGCAATGTAATAATTACTTTTTAACTGTTCCCTTTTTGCTTGTTGCAAAGTAATATGTGAACTAAAATCTTAGGAATAATTATAGATATTATTTGCATTATCTAAATCTTTGAAGAAGTGGTTCTTTCCTAATAATCTTAATAACATAGCTTTTACTTTTTGCTGTACATAAACAGGAAAAAATAGTGCTGGGCAGCAGTTTAGTCAGGAACGTGTATTCAGACATACAGATTTTCATAAGCTGAACTTCAGTTTTCACAAGTAGTTTGGATTTTATGAGAAGTTTTACTTCGAACAGGCTATAGTCAATCGTATGTCCTTACAGAGTATAATACTGAAATATCATCATATAATACAAGTTAATGTCATTGTTGCACCACTGTTCAGAGGACTCACTCAGGTGACTGGTGCTGTGGTGTGTTGAGAACTGTATGCACTAAGATGATAAGAGAGTAGAGCTAGTCCCTCTTCCCAGCTGTTTTAGTTAAAAAAGATTATTCCTTAAGCTTCACATGTTCGTACAGCAAAATTAATGTTACTAATTTTATCATTCACATCAAACTTTCCCTTCTGGTGTGGGCACATTTCTGTGTGTTCATATTCATAATGACTTTCTACCCTGTGACAAAATGTGACCAAGTTCTGTAACAGCAACATTAGGGTTATACTTGCCTCATAGGCTGGGAATTTACTCCCTTTAAGACCCTTTTCCTTTTGTTGTGTTGATAATAGTGGAATAAATGTCTCTGGCAGTTAGAGAGATAAAATTACCTGTCACTATGAACTAGTAAAATCAAATGTAACTCAAGAGTTTGGTCACTGGTGTATTGTTTGATTATTCTTTTAGATTTTGATGGCTTATTTTTGACTGGGATCAGTGAGTTCTCTGATTCAGTTCACCAAACAATTTCACTTACAGTTGTCTCAGTGCAAGGTCTCGAGATTCTGGGCGAGGAACAAGTGGGGTAGGTAGGAGGGCCTCTTTTGTAATGTTGCCAGGTTATGATGACTTAATCCATTCATGAAAGCAGTTAGAAAGACAGGTATGACTGTGGGGGGTTGTCTGCAGAAGGTAATCCTACTCCATGTGGGAGGTCTGTCTGGGGACCTCCCACGCTCCCTTTGAACCTCAATTGGTCTATACAATCTGGTTTTACTGGTTTGCTAGGTAGCTCTTAGTGAAGAAGGCAAGTTAAATTAACTGCATTATTAACTGCAGTCTCAGTTCTGATTGATTTATGTGTTTCTTTTAGAATTCAGAGAATACGTAGAGAATTCAGTACTGGAATTTTTTTTTTTAACTGATCTCAAGGTATGAGGCAGTCAATAAGTCATGAAGGCAGGCTGGAGTTAAAAAGATTGTTCTGGCTCTGGGATGAAGGGGTGAATACTTCCAGTTCTGTTGGTGTTCTTTGCTGATCTGCTTCACATTGGAAGGAGTTGGGTAGACAATCCCATCTTTTGCTGTTGCTTTGCAGTACTTTGGCTCAAGTGGACCTTTGGAAGCATGGAAGAAAATGATACGGTAAAGAGCAAAAAAGAAAATTGCAGGAAAACAGAAGACAAACCAGTATCTTGAGTTTCAGACTGGTTTTCTAATTAGTCCATGGGCAGCCATCCTTCTTAGTAGGGCACTCAAGGCCTCAGTTTCACCACAGTCCTGGGGACTTGTGAAGAACTACTGGCTTTTATTCTATAAGTCCATTCCCTGCTTGATTCCCTCCAAGTTAGACTATCTCTCTTTTTCTCTGATGAGAGTAGTAGGTGAAATTGTCACAAGCCCTCTTTTTTCGGGATTCTAAATTAGACTTCACGCCTGCCTTGCCAGTTTTGGTCAATTAATCTGCAGTTCCTCTTTGAATTATTAGTGGAGTCCTTGGATTGAGGCTGTAGAAGGGATTTTTTTATCATTTGTGAAGCCTTTTGTTAAATTTCTATTTCAATCCAGACTGGCACAGAGGGCTATCTTAAGAAGTTTCCTTTGTTTTTCAACAACTGAAGTAGACCTGGAAGACCCAGGTTAATACCTCTGGTTTGAAATGGAGTAAGGCTCCTTCACTTGAGCAACAATGTTGGCACAGAGGGAAGAGCAGTAAGCCTCTTGGGAGAGTGATTTGCAGCTACAAGTGGAGCAGTAACCTTTTCTACTAAAATTATCAGAATTTCTTCCAGCTAAGCCAAACCTGTTTTACTTGAAGTAAAAATACTTTAACTTATTTCATGTTTGAAATAGAGCTACTTTGTCTAGCAAATAGGGCCTAGCTGGACTAAATGGCAACTGCAAGATGGATGCTTTCCTCCTGATTGTTCACGTTTGAAAATGAGTATTTCCTGCTGTCAGCTGCAAGACTTGGACAATAAAAGTTTCTAAAATGATCTCTACGCTAACAGTCAAGTCTTATCTTTTCACTTACAAGAAATAATATAAAAAAAGACTTCTGATTATGCGTTTTTACCTATGTCTGTCACTGATAGGTGTTTGGAACAGGATCAGTGATGTTACCTTCCAAAAGGTTAAAGAACTCTTTTTAGGTACTTGGAAAGAGCTCAGGAATGCAGTGAAACATGATATGGTTACAGTATGTTAGCATATTACTGCTCCTTAGCTGAGTAATTGTAATTGACCCTATGTACACTTGTAGCCTGCCCAGTTGAGAGCTGCAACATGTTAGTTTTAAGTCACCTTCACTGAAGTTCAGTCATTGTTTTAACCTCAGCGGTGGCATGATAAAAGCCAGTTACAAGGTCTTAGTTCAAAAGCTAAAACAAAAGATGCTTGACTGTTCCTGCGGTGAATGCAGAGCAGTTATCCTCCAACTTCATTCTGCTTCCTTGTAGCAAAACAGGTAAAAAGTATAAACCACTTAAATGTAAACCACTTTTATTGATGGGTGAACTACTTTGCATTTCTGGTAGTTTGGAGCGCGTGTACGTGCTTATTCCAGCAGAGTGTTAAGACATGCTTGTGGACAAGCATCACAACGATACCGCATCTCCTAGGTTAATGCAAAGCTTGAACGGTTTCCGATGGAGCTGTTGGGCTACCAACCCTATATTGATTCTTTCCTGATTAAGTGCTTGCCCATTCTCTTTGCAGCAAAGGACAGGTCTATGTATATTGCTCCTTTATCTTGATGAAAGTTGTTCATTCTGGGTTTTTTTGGTAAAAGAGGTTTGTGGATCAATCTAGTTTGAGTTAGACCTTTTTGACCCGTGTGTGGTGTATATATTGATTGGTGTTCCAGCAAGACGTCCTGTGCTAGAAATCTGCTTAAATGTGTGTTTGTAGTAGTTTGTTTGTGTGTCCAAATCTAGTAAACGCAAATGTTTTGAAATAAATCTAGTAAACGCAAATGTTTTGAAATCAATGGTAGAACAAAGAGGGATATGTTTCACTAGTAGGTTGTTCTGCAGTGTCTTACTTAAGTGCATAAAAAACAATGATAGGTGAATGTATGCTTTGTTATGTTGTTACAGCCTTACTTCCATGTGCAGAGCTGGAGCAATAGGGACAGATGATTCCTGCATCATTCTTAAGGTGAGCTGCTTAAACACTTTTCTGTTTAAAATGTTTTTCTCATGTAGGGCTATCTTGTTTTTATTTGTCTCCTATAAAAATTAGCACAAAAACTGAATATTTCAAAGCACCAAGTTCTGATTTTGTTTTTTTTTAATTTAAAAAATTAGTTTCCTAATTTCCCTGTATGTCTTTAAGCATTTATAGTGACATGGCTTTTTAAAGAAATTTTAAATAAAGAAACCTACTACAAGGCAAACATTTCTTTTTCTTCTTTAGCTTTATATAAAACTCGGCCATGGTCACTTCTAAACATTGCATTCATGCAGACTAATTTTGACTGCATGAGAAGTTGAAAGTAGCCTAATGTATATTTAGTAATGCCTGAACAACTTCTCTGGGCGTGTAGTCTTCGAAACCATAAAATCTTTTTCTCTAAAGGTACTGATCTAAAGAACATTGTCAAGAATTGCTCTAGGATAGCTCTTTGATTTTTTTTGTGAGCTTCTTCATGAACATAGCTGCACTAAACAATGGTGGTTTTGGGGGGTTTTGTTTTTATTTGTAACTTTTCAGACTCTGCCATGTTTGGTTCGAATGTGTAGTAAGGAAAGACTGCTGGAAGAGCGAGTAGAAGGAGCAGAAACACTGGCCTATTTGATTGAAACAGATGTGGAGCTCCAGAGAATTGCCAGCATTACCGACCACCTCATTGTCATGCTTGCTGACTACTTCAAGTATCCCAGCTCAGTGAGTGCAATCACTGATATCAAGAGGGTACGTTTCCTTACCCAGTTTTGAAGCTTTGAAATGTGCAACAGCAATAATAAATGGGCTCAGGATATTTTTTTTTATTCTATTTAAACCTTATGGCTGAGTTCCTCAATAGAAAGGTGACCAGAGGTCCAGTAGGACTTGATTCCTGATGCATGTAGTCCCCAAGTCTTTGCTTGCTCACTGCTTTTTCTGGAGCCTGTATTATCCAAACTAAAATTGGTGTGTATATCTGGATTCCCCATCCTGTGAGAAGGATGCTGCCATTCTTCTATGTCAAGGATAGAGAAATGGGCTATGGGTAGTTTAATATAGCTTCACCATACAAATTTCATTACTTTTTCCAGAGATAGCAATGCGGTACCAGACTGAGACATCTGTTGTGTTTCTCCTTCGCAGAGTTTAAAAGGCTTACTTTCAGGAACCAGTACATTTCAGCTTCATATGAGATAATGGTCCATGTGATGAGAGATTGATTTCAATTCTTAGGTCAGGTTTCTGAAAAATGTTAAGTTCAGAGATGGTTCGGTTCTGTTAAAAACATGTGAATGTCATGTTGCATTTCATATTTTGAGTTATCTGCACTTGCAAGAGGTTGGATAAACAAAGATCAAATATACCTTGGAGGCTTTGTTTCATAGGTGTTGGTCTAGGATTTCTCATCTGTGAACTTATTTTTTTACAAGTTTGCATGCACTTTCCATAGCACTAGTGAATCAATCAAAGCACTAGTGGATCAATCAACCTCAGAAGCAAGATGTCTTTTATATTCCACATAGGGAAATATCAATTGCTATTCCCTTCCCTCTTCCTGAGTCTGATTTTTAAAAAGTACCACCAAAAAATGGATTACAGAGCCTTATTTTTTCTCTGAAACTAGCACAAGAAGCATATTCACTTCAGACTTTTATAGAATGGGATTGATTCTGCATATAGTTTCCTTGAATTCTATGTAAGAATGCAAACTAATCATAGAACCATTAAGGTT
>VZTL01063150.1:0-21019 GCA_013400535.1 Scopus umbretta
ATCATTAAGCGTTTTAAGTGGAGACTATGCATTTCATAGTATGTTTGACCAGATTAGTACTGTGTCCTGTGTTCTGTTTCAAATTCTACAGTATAAATAAGCTCTATATATATATAAAAAAAAGTTGCCTGTCTGAATAGAAAATGTCTTGCTGTGTTGTGTCCTATGGAAAATACTGTACTTCAGGATTATGTTTACAATTGATCCAGGTGTTTATGTTTCTAACTTCTGTAATACACACAATGCAAAAAAAAAAAAAAATGGCCACAACAGTTGCACAGTGCCCACCCTATGGCCTAGCTTCAGGTACTTCTCTCGAAGTGTAAACTCAGGTAACTTGGAATGTATATCATATTGGGATATAAAATATTTTACAGCTACAAAGCTAAAGAGGGAACATCACTCTTTTGCCTTTCCTTATTTTATGCATTAATATTTCCTCATTACATTCCACTTTCTTGGAATAAGTGCATTCAGATCCAGGTGAACGATGACCCTGGACATGGGTGAACATGAGGAGAACCAGCAAATCTGTGATGTATATCACTTTGTCATGTTCTTACAAGCAAAACAACTGTTGCATTTACTGTCATTTCAATATACCTAAAAATGTGGCATTTAAAGGTTTCAGGTGTTGCTCAGTTAATGACTGTTAAACTGTTGCAAATAAAGTGTTCAGTACTAGGCTGTACATGAGAAACATTCCACGTTGTGTGTGAGAGGATTTTGAAAGACAAGAATGTTTTTGTTCAAGGACAGAAATTCTTTCAGGTTTCATAGGGGGTGATGGGGATTTCCTCTCATGTTTTTGTTGGCAGTTAAGGATGTGAAATGCTACTGTTACCGTCTAAAAGTCAAATTAATGTTTAGTTTCTCTTTTGGAAATGTTAATCATTTGCTGGTTGGAAATAGGTTTTCAGATTTTGTCAGGCAGTGTTAGATGAGCAGCATTTTATTTATGTAGTGAGTAATTGTGTTTGGATTAAAGTCCAAAAGTAGCAAGTGGGTGTTCTAAGAGGGGTGGGGAAAACAATAGTTTTAAGTTCATGTTACTTAATCAAGGCTTCTCCCATAACTTTCAGTTACTTAAGTTGTGTGTGTAAAAATGTGTTTTTCCCCCCTCCTTAAGTGTGAATTAAAAAAAAAAAAAAATCCTTGTAAAATAATCCTGGGTTTGCAGGCTGGACACTCTCTCAAAATAGTACATGGCAAGAACGGGTTAGTGGTGCTCTTCTATTGTACTGGAACAAGAGGAGCACTGCTTTCAGAGATAATTTCCTGTGATACAAAGAGGACCCCAAAGGCAAAATAAACTTGATGTTCTTGCTCTGTTGCTTTCAGCTCAGTGGAACTACATTTATGCTGTCTGCTCCTAAGAGAATAAGGTTCACCTTTTCCAGGAATTGAAGAGATTAGTAGCCTGCAGCTACTGAGCATTTAAACTTGCTCTATTATGTTTTTTTTCCTCTTTTGAAGATGAGGTTGGAGGGGGGTGAGAGTGAGCCACCAATACCTACTCACTAAATATGTGCTTGCTTTGGAGATAAAGCAGCGTTTCCTTTTTAGTACTGAGGTTTTGTTAATACTATGTTACAAGGTGGAATTTGCAGCCTATAAAACAGTTGCTGTTTTTTGACTCCCCCTGCAGAAAATGTAGGAGAGAGAGATCTGTCTCTAACCATTTTCATGTGAAAAACCTTCTTGCGACACAACAGCCATCTTTAACCCTACTAATCTCAGGCCTAGGTGAAAACACTATATATTTTATAGACCGAAGATAAAGGGGAGAAAAAACTAGTGATGTAAGTATCGATTCCTTTTAATATTTTTCTTTCTAGACTAACATTGCAGTATGATGACCTTTTTATGCTCTGGTTCTGTCCAGATAAGAAATCGTAGTCTCGGTTATTGGTGTTAGGTTACCAGGGGGTATGATGACTGGCTTTTAGATCAGTGATGAACTCTGTACAATATTTGCAATGCCATTATGTGTTCTTTTTTATTTTTTCCACGAGAAACTAAATATTAATTAAATTGCACATTTGTTCTTAGCAGATTTGAAGGTTTTGAACCAAATGTGTTAAAGCTAATGCTTTGCCATGTAAATTTCCCAGCAGTTGTTTATCTCAATTGTATTCTACATCCAGCTGTAGAAATTTGTCAAATATTGTTTAAAGTTTTGTACATAGTTGTATTGTTATTTCTAGCCACTGTGCTGAACAGTATTCAAGTTATCACATAATATTGCTTTACACAAGGAAGTGTGTGGCTTTTGTTTTGTATTTTTTTGGTATAGAAGGTCCTGTGTCTTTATTTAAATAAAAATGATAGTTAAGGGGGGGGACACACACACACAAACGCAGTGGTTCATTTATTTGTTTTGGAAACTGTGTATGAAACACCATAGAATGAGATTAAAATTTAATATTGTTCCAAATTTACATCTAGAATAATGTCAACCATGTATCTTCATGACTAGTGTGCTATGTCTTCAAGAATAAGATAATCTCTTATCTATTGATTCTTGCATAATACTGTTCCATGAAGGAAAAAAATCTAAAAATAGATGAATGCTTAAATATGCTTTAAAAATAGTGTAATCTATTTCTGCATATGGTGAGGTTTTTCTCTCTTCAGAGCACAGAAAAAAAGAATCAGTTAAGCATTATTGGAAACTCTGTACCCGCTGCTGTGTTTGTGGTATGGCTAATTTCAAGTTAGCTGCTGAAAATTATGAAATCCATTAGATGTTTCACTATGTGAAACTAAACTAAACCCCTAAAGGATGTGGTATAAATCTACTGACAGTCTTGGTTTCATGTTGTTTTGTATGAGTCAAATGATTGTCATTTGACTTGCAGAATAATTCTTTCCAGATGGGGGGTGAGGGGGAGGGAGGAAGAAAGAATAATAATATTTAAATACATGTAAATCCTCCAAAGTCAGTGTTTACTGAAGAGCACTATGGCAATAACCAGCAAGAATGGTTTAATGCTTATTATCAGTAAGTGGAAATTTAAGTTTTCGGCATCCCAGAGATTACAGGGTTTTGATGTGACTGTGTTAAAAACATTAACTGAAAGTGCTGAAAGTCTGGAGCCTCAAAGAGTGTAGTATCCTACCCTGCTATGAAAATGGTTGATGTCCTTCAGTCAGAAACGGCTTTGTTTCAGCCATTTCATCATCAGCTTGTAGAGCTGGCTAGGAGAAGCTTTGTGACTGCCTTGTCCTCTAAATGGATTTGGCTGCAGCAGCATTGGGCTCCCCTTGTAGAGGAGGGCATTCTCTTCTCAAGAGTTACTTTGACGAAAGTGTGTAGCTTGCCCTGAAAAGATATGATGCAGCTTGTGCTATGGGTAACTTTTTCATCATCCTTGTGAACCTGCGCCTCTGCTGATGAGTTACGGTTGCAGTAACAGGCTGCTTCCATGTAAGGCACGCTTTGAAGTTGTGTGCTTTGCGTAATTCACTGCCTATGTCTTCCTCAAAGCCAAGACAAGCAGTCCAAAAAGTGCTGAGAGTAGAAAGCTAATTAAATAGTTTAGCCTTGTGTCCCTGCTTTGTGACTAAAAGATCTTCTTCAACTTGAATGTTACATTTTCTAGCAATTAATGGCTCTAGAAATGGACTCTTCAGAGACTGGAGGACTGTGTAAGGGGAGCCTGTGGCTATGTACGCTGGGGGTAGGGGGCAACAGATAGTGACTTGCTAGTTTTAGGAAGCAGGGTGCTGTCAGTGAAATGATTTATAGCTTCCTGAGAAATCAGCTCTTGGGAAGGGCCAGATTATGGCCCAAGGGTACAGCCTTGGTATCTTCACAGTATTTAAACATAAGCCTGGAGTAATACAAAATAAACACAAGCAATTGAATGGATTAGAGATGTTGGCTGACATTGCAGTTGCAAACGAAGACCACTGAGGCTTAGCAAACTAGCTCCTGGCCTTATTCCATGGTAATGGATTGATACTTTCATCTGTTACTTGAGGTAAAACCCAAGCAGCTTGAAGGTATGACTAGTAGAAGTATAAATCAATTACTGTTGTAAACCAGCCTGGCTTGCTTTGCAAAATATAGCCATGCAAACACAAATTTGAAGCTACATAACTGGGAGGAAATAACCATAGTTCCTGCAATGTGTTTCCAGAACATAAATGCAAGGAAAAAGTGAGTGAAAGCTGGGAAAGTACATCTGTTACTGGGCTGTACACGTACAGCCATTTACAGTTGGTGCTTGGCTAAAGGAAGTTGTTTGATCAAAGATTGTCATGCAGTTAAAATATCTTGTCTTTGTTTGCATTAGTGTAACCGGTGCTGGAAAACTACCTAGTTCAGGAGAGACTGTAAAAGGCTGGAGAAGGCTCAGGGAAGAGCTATAGGAATGAGTGAGGTACTAGAAAAAACACACAGCAAGGTTTTGTAGAAGCTCAACATAAGTTTAACTTCACAGTTGAGGAGTGACTTAATTCCAGTTAGTAAATACCTACATCAGTAATAGTCAGTAACGAGCTAGTTAATTTAACAGACATGGAATACTGAACTCCAGCAGTAAGAAAATAAAGCTAGATGAATTCACATTAGAAATGTGGATTTATTTTAGTACTAAGGGTAATTAGGTACTTGGGTAACTTGCAAAGGTGGATTTTTTCTAAGTACTGGTATGTTTAAAATGAGATGATTTTACAAAGGATGTGCTCAAAGAAGATGTTTTTATAAGCCTAATGAACTCATGATTATTTGGGGCTTTTTACATTTCACTTGACTCTAAAGAAGAGGTTGTTTTTTTTTTTTTTAATTACCTTAAGCATTCTTGCCTCACCAAAGTAGCACGCTGCAATATTTTTAACTAGGGAATTAACACCTTTTTTTAAACTGTCTGGAATAGCTCTTTGAAGATAATTTCTGGCTTCTGAAAATTTTTGGTTTGTCACGCATGACTGAACTCTCCAGTAAAGTAGAAGTAGTTGAATAGCTTTATAGTTGTTCTGATTTATGTCACCTCCTCAATAGCACCGTAATTTTGGAGAGTTGGCAAGAAACTGGAGAGTAGGTGGTGTCTTTTTTTGGAGTGCAACAGGTCACAGAAATAATGTGTCACTCAAGTGGGGCTGATAGGAAAACTCTGCCTGAGATGGTAGAGTGTTTCCACAGTGAAGACCACATTGGAAGTGAGTGAACATATGCAAGTTAAACTGCTAATTCAATTGACAACAAGAAAGAACAGCAATCAGATGAAGCTGGATAGAGGGATGACCCTTTTTTTAAGAAGAACTTGAAATTTTATCTCAGGTTGTAACAAGTTCTGATGTTTAATTGGCTGCCTTGAGCTGTAGCCTGGAAACTCAGATGCCGAGGAGCTGGAAGCCTGGGAGAAGAGGAAGTTGTGTAACTTATTTTTTTCCCCTTGATTTGGAGACTGAGCTTGTTAGTGAAGCACAATTAGGCTAATAACTGTGCCTGTAGAAAAATAAGTTTTGGGGTTTTTAATTTTTTGTGTGTGTATGTGCATAGTGAAATGTGTGGTTAAACTTTGCAGTGATTTGTACAGCTGTTGGTTGAGAAATAGGGTTTGCTCAGGGCAACGTATGTTTAGTAATACCCATGCTAATCTATTTCTTTTACCTTTGTTTTTACTTCTATGCCTCCAAATTGTAAGTTAGTAGCCCTATCTAAATCCAGACTGCTAGGCATAGCAGTCATGTTAACTAGCTTTGGATGACCTAACTGGTTACTGCAGGAGCAGATGAGATCTGAGAGCTCTTGAGATTTTTTTGGAAGGAGGTTCTTTCTCCGAGGAGGAGCAAGCTAAAAGAAACTAGACTCCCTGTTAAAGTTCAGTGCCAAAAGGCTGGGTGATTCAATTACTCCTTTCTAATTTCTGTACGGGTAAGAATTTCTAGTCCTGCCCTATCTCTATGATACAGAGGTTTCTTGGGGACTAACAGCCTCCCGTTCTGTAAGATTGGTGGTTATGTTTGGGCTTGTTACATAGGGAAGGAAGAACTCATTCTTGTGAAAAATTAAAAAAGGGCGTTGCCTTTGGAAACCAAACATTGTTTTTAGGAAATAGGAAAAAATTGCTTGACTCTGCTTTTGTGATTCCTTCGGATTCTAATTCATTGTACCTCCCGAGAATGCTGAGAAACATTCAGCATTTTGGTGTCAGTTGCTGAAAATGTAAGTTTCAGGTGTAGCCTTACATCTCTCTGACAGTATGGAGATAGTACTGTACCTACAGGCTTTCACTGCATGGTTTTATTTTGTATGGGGCATGTGCGTGTATTTTAAGGATTGCCGCCTCATTCAGGGGCTCTTGCTCAGGAAATGAAGATGGGTACAATGGTGGATGTGTTTTCTGTTCTAGTGAAGAATGCCAAGGAGATAGTTTAGACACTCTCTGAATTGAGTGCCTAAGGAACCTGCTTCCCCCTAGGGAGGTCTTTCTGTTCTGACCCTCTTCTGGAGGGGAATAAACCCTTGGGGGCAGGGGTGAGATTAAGATGGTGGTAGTAAATCTTTCACTTTCTAAATAATGGGAAAGCAAAGGCAGCCTAGGCCCTACCCGTACCTGATCTGGAGGATAACTTTGTATGTGCATCTGTATGTACAGGATGTTCTTTGGGTTAGGAAGACCGTGGATGCCTTTAATACTCCAGAGGAGCATTAGCCTGGATAAGTGTCACTTGTTCTCCAAATCAGGCCACCTACAGATTACAATCTGTCTCTTTGGTGGCATCCTAGCTGAAAGGCTGTTGAACACAGCACGGGAACATGATTTGGTTTTGTATCCAGTAAGTGAGAAAATGTATCTACTAGACTGCACAACAAACTAGACACTTGGGGAAATAAAAACTTGTTTGGGAATCCTGTGAGTACTTCAGTGTGGGGCATCCCAGCAGCCTGGGATCATTTGTACTTGCGTAGGTGCCCTTTGGTGCCTGTGGAAATGCACTGAGGGAAACTAAATGTCTAAAGATTTATGTGCCTTCAGGATTAGGGACTGTTGAATAGAGTTGTAAGAATATTCTGGATGTGGAAAATCAATTTGTGGATATAACCCTTTTGATCAAAAATGTTGCAATTGTCATAAATGTCAGCTGGACCAGATTGCTCAGGAAGTGTCCGGTCAGGTTTGGCATATCTCCAGGGACAGAGACTCCATGACCTCCCTGGGCAACCTGTTGCAGAGTTTGACCATACTCACAGCAAAAAAAAAAAAAAAAAAAAAAAAAAAAAAATTTGGTATTTTTAACTAGAATTTCCTGTATTTCAGTTTGTGCCTGTTGTCTCTGGGCACCACTGAGAAAAGTCTGGCTCCATCTTTTTTGACACCAGTACCCCTCCTCCCATTTCAGATACTGATCCACATGAATAAGATTCCCCCCTAAGCCTTCTACAGGGCTGAGTAGAGGGGAAGGATTGAGCTTGGAGCAGGTGATCCTTGAAAATCAACCAGGTCTCTTGGACTCCTTTCCAGGGTTGTATTCTATGGGATTTTTCCAAGCAGGTCCCTGAAGATGCTGAAGTCTGCGGTTGTGATCCTGCTTTTTGGTTTTCCCCCTTCCTCTTTGGATCCTGAACTTCAGTCTTGTGGTCACTTCAGCCAAGGTTGCCCCCAACCTTCATGTTCCTGACCAGTTCTTTGTAGGTATGAGATGTAGCTGAGCATCTCCCTTCACCAGCTCCTTGACTGCCTGTGTCAGGAAGTTATGAGGGTACGGCAGAAACCTCCTGGATTGCTTGTCTCCTGCTGTGTTGTCCCTCCAACAGATCTCAGGGTGGTTCATGACCCCTGGGGAACAGGGTCTGTGAATGTGAAGCATCTTCAAGTTGTCTGAAGAAGGCCTCATCTACTCCCTTGTGATCAGGCGGTCTGTAGCAGATACCACAATGTTGCTTATGTTGGTCTGCCCTCTAGTTCTGACTCATGAGCTCTCAGCTGGGTCACTAGGGATCAAGGTCATCCCAAGGCATCCATGCTTTCCCAGTACTCTCCCACATAAAGCTACCCCTCCTCACCATCCTGGCCAGTCCTACCTAAAGATTCCCTATCCAACTGCTCCAGTTGTGTAAGCTGTCCCACAACAATTCTGTGATCCCAGTGAGATCATAGCCCTGCAACTGCGTGCAGGCCTCTCATTCCTCCTGTTTGTTCCACAGGCTGTGTGCGTTAGCACGCCCTCATCTCCCAGAAGCGCTAGGAGAGCTCCCCACAGTGCTGCTGTCTTGGCACTTTGCTTATTTGGGCTCACCTGGGGTGAGCCCCTATTTTGTTGATCTCCAAGGTCTATCTTGACCACATCATCCTGCACCCTTTGTTTGCCAAACCTTTGTCACTTGATGATGGGTCTGTGGGCTGGAGAGGCCTGGGCACTCTCTCCATAATATCCCAGATCCAAGTCCCCAGCAAGCTGAAAACCTCCCTAGATGACAGGCTGGGTTGGCAGCAGGGAGATGCCTGTTGCTGTCAGTTGCTGCTGCCTCCCAGTATGGCTGCATGGCTCAGGCTTGGCAGGTGCCAGGGCTTCATGGCACAGAGCTCCCAGCCTCCTGCCTGCTACCAGGGCCCAGGCCCTGTTCTGCCTGTAGATGCAGGTCTGCAGGTGGAGCAGGAGTCATCCTGCTGGTGCAAGAAGTCACCAGCTTCCAACCAATGCCATTGTGGGAGTCTCTGTTTCCCAACCTGATAAGCACCGGCTCTGCCTGCCCCTCCTGCGTCGCAGTCTCCTTTCTGCTGTCTCTGGCTGGGAGAGGTTTTCTCCTCCTCATTGCAAACCAAGAGAATGTGACCTGGTCTTCTGCAACCTTTGGGACTTAAGGCAGGCAGCATCACTGTGTTGTTTTGGGCTCTGGCAGCAAGGAACAGGAACCATCATGAGCCCATGAGTCATTGTAAGCTTAGCCCCAAGCTACTTGATGCTTTCATGGGTCAGGCGGGTTTTTTTTTTATGCCCTGGTGCAGTAACTTAAGCACCTTGATAGAGGTTTTGTCGATGCTGATGGTGTGTACATTGGATTAAGTCTTCCCTGCAGAGAGGCACTTGCTTCATTTTGGCAGTCCTCCCTGCGGAAAGGAACTTGTTTCGTTTCAGCGATGCTACACAACAGGAGGACTTATTTTGGGACCATAAAAGCATTTTCCTGTATCTTAAAACACTTTCCTCTTTTCACTTGGATAACAAACATCAAATAAAGCATTACATACCTCAACGTCAATTAAGCCCCTCCATTAGTTAATTCAGGTGTTTATGGGGGATGGAGGGGGAACCCAAACCACCTACAGGTAAGCTGTACTGTTCATTAAAATCCACCCCAGGACAGACAGTTCAATCTGTTCCTGCAAGTCTCAAGTAGGAAAATGACCTATTATGGATTTTTAGTGTTTTCCAATTACATTTAATGTTTGCTAACAGTATGGGCTGTTAAAATGGGTGGGGGTGAGAGGAGGGGCTTGAAGCACTGTCAGTGCAGGCTTTCTTCCTCAATGTGTCTGTTTTGCTTTTTAATCTTGTTTCCCTTTATACTTTGTTTTGGCAACGTTCCTGCTGCTTAAACTGTGAGCTGTGAGATGGAACTGTGCACTCTGAGGTCCATCCAGCCTTTGAAGCACAGCAATAATAACTAGTGTATGTAGCAAAGGCCGGTGAAGCCAAGAGCTTTCCTACCTCCAAGGAGACCCAGATTGCTTCCCTTAAAAATGAAAGTAAAAGCTGCAAAGTGCTCAGTGTGGGAGGGAAAATAAGGGTTAAGGGTGGACAAAAGGAAGACTTCGATTACAGGTTTTTGTAATTATTATTTCCCTACATGAAGAGCAGTAGGAGCTGAGTGTATCTTGCAGGTAAGCTTGGATATGGTTTGGTGAGAAGTAGAGGTGACCACAGGCCCTGCCCAAGGGCTCTGGTAACACTGCTGCTGCTGCCGGCATCTCCTTGCAACACAGGCTCGTGTGCTTGTGTGACCTCTGCTGCCTCAAACTTTTTTTTTAATTTCTTTTTTTTGCGAAGTTTTCAACCAGATCAGTGCCATTACAGGCTCTTCTTTCAGTTGGAAAGGGCCTATTAGGACACTGTGGGGTGGTGGCCCACATTCAGATGGGTTTGGGATGCTCACAGACCTGAGCCCCGAGCGGGTTTCTGTGGCTTAACAGCCTAGTCCGGCAGTTTGGGGCAAAAGCCTTAAATTTCTCATGTGCCTCTGTCTCCTTTGCAGTCTTGGCTGTTGTCACCAGATCCAGGGATAACCTCATTCACAGAAAGGTTAGATTGGCCCAAGGCCTAGCTGAACTGTAGATCTGAAAAATCCCTCCAGGGCTTGTTGTCTTCTTCAGAATCTCTGTTGTGTTCTAAAAATCAAACCAAACTACCTCCCTGCTACAGTGAGGGTCGCTCTCTGTTGTCAGACTTTGGTGTTCAAAGTGCTCTGGTACTCAAGTTCAAGGCAGAGATGATCATGGAAGACCATATGGACTGCCTGAACTGCAGAAAACACGCAGCTGTAACAGCAAAGCAGTTACTTCACTGGCCCATAATTTTAATTTCTGTATTTTATGTGTCATGGGTTTATTCTGAGGATTGCACTTGGAATAGTAGCAGGGGTTTGTTTTTTCCCTTGTCAGATCCTGCTCCGGGTACATTCTGCATGCTTGTTTCCTGCAGCCAGCTGTTATCCACCCACCTAGGTGGAGACAGGGTGGATGATTTAATTGTGTATGACTTTTAATTTATTTTTTTTTTTCTTTTCCTCCTCTCTTCAGCCTGTTGATGAAGCATATGGCTCCCAGCACCTGTCCTGGGGCTTTTCCTACTGCCATAATAGCTATGGAAGTCCAAAATAAAAGAAACACCCTACAGAGTAGGCTTCTGGGCTAGATGAAAGACTTTAATTTCTAAAATGCCTTATCTACTTTTTTCTCCTGCTTTTTTGGTATTCATAACCCTATAAAGATTCCAACAGCAACCAGTGTAAATAGCTGGCATGTAGAATAAGCCAGACCTTTACCTCCAAGCTACAGCATGCTTCTCTCTTTTTTAATTTAAGTTTTGTAATTTTTTTGAAAGGAGCCAAAACTTCACACCCTTCCACTATAGACTAATCACAAGTTTGGGCACATCCAACTTTCCCTATGGTAGAACAGAGTTAAAAGTTGATGCAGTTGATGGGAGTTGTACACTGCTCCCTGGCGAGCAGCTGCCTCCTCACTTCAACATGGACTCACAGGATGGTTTGGGTTGGAAGGGACCTTTAAAGATCATCTAGTTCAACCCCCCTGCCCTGGGCAGGGGCATCTTTCACTAGATCAGGTTGTTCAAAAACTCATCCAACCTGACCTCGAACACTTCCAATGCTGGGGCATCTGCAACTTCCCTGGGCAACCAGTTCCAGTGTCTCACCACCCTTGCTGTAAAAAATGTCTTCCTTATATCCAATCTAAACCCAACCCTCTTTCAGTTCAAAACTGTTGTCCCTTGTCCTCATGCCCTGGTAAAAAGTCTCGGCTTTTCTTATACATGCCCTTTGTATATTGAAAGGCTGCAATGAGGTCTCCCTGGAGCCTTCTCTTCTCCAGGCTGAATAACCCTTTCTTCATATCAGAGGTGTTCCAGCTCTCTGACCATTTTTGTGGCTCTCCTCTGAACCCACCCCAGCACGCCTAACATGGTGGGCTCCTGTGCAGGCAAGTACCTTGTGTTATTTAAAGGGAAGATTATGCTGGTTTCTAATTAGTCAATGAAGGTAAAAGTCAATTTTATGCTTAGGAGAACACTGTTAATGAACATCTGGGTAATGGTCTGACTGACTGCAAAGCTGGTCTGCCTTGGAGCTGCAGGTTGGATGGTTACCCAAGGCAAAACTTGCTGAACCTGCAGGTCCTGTTTGGCCATGGTACCCTTGGTTACTGCCACTGTGTGTGTGTGTGCGTGCAGCATCTGCCTTACTCGCTGTGTGGCATTGCAGTGGGGCTGTGTGTGGTAAGCACACACTGAGCGAAGACGGCAGCCCCCACAATGGGAAGCAGCTCATTTGTACCTAGTTTGCCAATGCGGTGCTAGACTGTCTCAGTGTTTCTGCTTCTCAGCTGAGGCAAACCCTCTGCTGCTTGGTTGTTGCCAGGCCTAGCTGTTGCTCTGCTTCCTGACTTCCCATATGGTGGCTTGTTTAAAAATAAGACATTTACAAGGAGCAGAAATTGTAGAAGCAGGCTACCCAGAGGGGGATTTACAGTGAACGCTAGATGAGATAGTGTGCCTAGGTTGCAGTGAGGGCTCAACTTCAGTTTCCTTACACATCCATAGCAGTAAAAACCTAGAAATACGCTGGGTCCCTGGATGGCCATGGCTTACTGTGGCAGAAGTCCAACTCCTGCAACTATTCCTCAGTGATGAGGTGAGCAAGAGTGGCTGCAAGCTGCCCAGCTCACAGCACAGCAGGGCCTCCCTACACTGCCCAGCTTGTCCTTGCTGGCCTGCCCCAGTGCCTCTCTACCAGGGAGGAAAAAACAGATGGGTACTGGACTGAGTGGGAGGAAACAGCAACTGCATGCTGGGCAGAAGAGGAAGTGAGCTTGAAAAAGTGAGGAGAGACCCAGCACTGGCAGCTGCACCTTTACCATGTCAATGTCTTGCTGCTACTCTGAGTAATCGTCTTCGAGTACTGCACTGAGAGAAGACAGGACCTTTCAGCTCTTCTTCTCTTCCCCTGGGGCTACTTCACCCACCCTACATGCTCTCAGCAGCAAGCATGGACAGTACAACCACCATTCATTCTTCAGTGGGGCTCATCCAGTATCCCCTGGCATCTGCAGTGGAACACGATGGTAGATGGCAAATGGTAGTGGCAGAGGCTCTAGGAAAACTCAGCACAATGCACAACACCTGCGTGCTCTGTCCTCATGTCAACCTCCTGCTCTCTTGAGCCTTTCTAGGTTCACATTCTGGAGCAGTCAGGTCTTGTAGGCCTGCTGCTATTCCTACTTGGGGCAAAGCTGTTGCTCGTGTTGCTTAGGTGGTCCTGGTTTTTCTAGCATGTGCTGCCCCTAATGTTTGAAGGGCACCCATTTGGAAAAGGGTGTTGGGGGAAGGCAGGTGGCTGCTTGTGACCAAGTGGTCCTGCTTCGAAGTACATCAATGTCCTGCCCATGCAATGCTGGCTATGGAAAGAGCAGAAGGGAACAAGGTAAGTCATATATTCTATGTTGGAAGAAAATTCTGATCACTTAAGAAGGCCAGAAAAGTTACTTGAAAAAGTTACTTGTTAGTTTTCTCCATGAGCTGTTCAATTTCCAAGGCGCACACTCCAATTCCCCTGAAGCAGCTGTTCTTAGATTTGTAGAAACCGCGACTCACCAAAATCAATTACATCAACTTTAATAAACTTCCTGATAAAGACAGTTAATCAATTACCCCTGTTTTCATCTGCCACAGGGGTTCTGCAGCTGTTTTTATTTTAAAACAATCCACTACTAAACCAGAATATGCAACTGGAATGAAGCATATTAAATCAAGATGAATATTATGTGTGTAGAACAATCAATCTGTAATTTTACCAGGATGATGAACTACCCTGTTGTCCCAACTACTGCTGAGCCTGTACACACATCACAGAAAATCCTCTCACAATGGCACTGGGGCTTGGCGTTACTCTGCAGCCCAGGCTGCCGAGAAGTGCGTGCCATACACTTCATTAGCAGGAGGGAAGTATTGTTTATAACTCTGTAAATTAGGATTTTTGCCTGAAAAATGCCTATTTGGATGTTGGCTTTCTAGTTCGAGTTTTCAACTTCAATAAGTGTTCATGATAATAATGCATTGTACATAGGGATTTCAATTGCTTTTCTTTAAGCAAAATTAACTATTTTAAATATCTCTGGCTCCTTTTTTCATTTCAAAGTGTGAAAAAAATTGCATAGGCTTAAGACTAAGAATTCAAAGCTAATGTTAATTTCAAAAATTACATATTGCAAGAACTGAATGCATAACATGAACTAATCGGTATTGCAGTTTCGGGGAGGTGGGAAGGAAAAAAAACCCTGCAGTCACGGTTTCTCTTGTGTAAAATGAATGATCATTCAGATGTTTTTTTCTATCTAAAAAACATGGTAAGGATTCAGAACATCTTTAGCTGTACTTATGCAATGCCATTAAGTGTCCCAATCAAGACAGGAGATTTTTTTTTTAACCTGGAAGTCTAAAATCTGTGACCTAAAAATCAAACACTGACACTTTTTCTGAGTCTTAAAGAACAGTTAATTAGCTGTTTTGAGTCAATACAGTCTCATCTTTGCTTTTAGCCTAACTGTTTCAGCTACTAAAAATGCTAGAGTAGATTGTCCACAAGTGTTTTAGCAACTATCACGACAAACATAATCCAGAGCAAACTTAACCACCACAGACTTGCTTAAGTTGCAAGAATTTGTTTAACAATTTCAGTGGTAACCAAGCTGGGCTGAAAAAGAGCCTGTCTATCCCTTGAGCTCCTAATGTTTTTGGCATTGCAGATAATTAACAGTTTGAGATGAAGAAGATTTGAGGCAAACACCCTGTGTTATGAGTGCAAACTAGCACTCTAGTAAGTGCACCTCAGCATTTCCCAGTTAATCCACTTTGTAGATGCTTTATTTACTGCCAGAGACTGCAGGCCAAAGTCAGGAGTTCAGGCTCCTCCCTAATGCTCAAGAAAGATACACATCTATCTCAGAAAAGACAGCTTACTGAGCAAGGAGCTACCAGTACCACACAGTAGGAAATACTGGGGAAAGAATCAAGTTTTATCTTCAGAAACGGTAGGGCATCTACATCAGCTTCCCTGTCTTAATTACCAGCCTCAATGCTGGGGACCTGGGTGGGCTGGGTACTGTGCAAAAAGACCACCAGACTATCCTTTCCCTTTATATGTGAAAATATACTGCTAAACAGCTGAAGAACTTCTCTGGCAAAAACTGAAGTACCTTGAGACTTCCAGGCTCTGGGGAGGGATTTTGAACACTACCGTTTTGTACAGAGGTATTTAAAACTTGCTGAGGATTCAGTCAGATGGACTCCTGTCAGTCCAACCCTTCCATCTGCAAATAGCATGTAGCTTTTCAGCTAGGAGGTATCAAACATGCGTTAATGCTGCTCAGTGCGGCCATGAAATGATGTTCTGTGGCACTTGAGAAGAAGCAGGTCAGTTCAGTTAACTTCTGTACTTATACAGTTATTTTCAGGTTTCCAGTGCTAGTACTTAGTAATCTAATAGACCATGAGGCACGGACTAGCTAACCGAGTGCACAGTTAACTGGTAGTGGAAAGCTTCACCAACATAAAAGGAAAATTAACGGAATTAAAAAAGGCCAAATAAAAATAGATTGCAAAGCAGGTCTTCTACAGTACATAGAGCAAATACGCAGAACTTATGATCTTAAGTGGCTGCTGGCACATCCTTTTTACCTCCCTTTGCTGTAAAAGGAGAGTGGGGAGGCAAAGGGACACCGAATGAGTTCAGATTTTCTTACTGTCCTACTGAATTACTATTCAGAAACAGTGTGAGGTAATGATATGAATTATGAATTACATGATACGTTGTATCTTCAGATGCTTGTTATGTACCAATTCAACAGCACACCAGCATTCCAGTGGGAATAAAAGGGTTTTTTTTGTCCAAATCATTTTATTAAAGAGCTAATGTCACAACAAGCTCAAAATAACACACACTTCAGAAATAAACTGGATGAAAAATACTCCAAACAGAAATATGAATGTTTTGAAGGCATGGTAAAGCATGACAGTTGCAGGAAACTTCTGCAAACAGGTGCAAATTCTGTTGGTGCAATGGAGAAAAACCTCAGAAAAGAAGCCTGCCAGGCATGACTTCTGTTTAGGTAGTGCAGGTTGTCTAATAAGTTAAATCAGAAAGGGCACAATTTCCATGGCTGCACAGGCCCAAATATATTACTTCAATAATTAGCCCCAGCACAGGTTTTTCACTGTACTAATAAAACAAATTTAGTTGACATCTTAACATAGCAGTAAGATATATATTATATACATGATAGATGTTTGACTCATGCAGCCTCCTCAGTTACATGATTTTTTTTAATTTACTCAAGAAACATTATAAAAAAATAGTTTTGCAATTTGTATTTTTCTCCAGTGTTAGCTCCGCATCACCTCAGGCAAAGACAGCATTTCAGCAGATAATCTAATTTGGCAACAAATCTGCCCTAATTCTTAACCTCATTTTTGTAAATCCACGTAGAAAATAAATGCGAACTCTTTATACAAAACAAGAGCAAATAACTGTACCTATATAAAAGGGGATTCATTCCCTTTAGTTTTATTATCATGGCACATACTTTATAGTTTCACAACAGCATACTAATTTTCATTTAGTTTTTTTTTAAACCCCAAAATAGTGTTGATGAATGGAAGGATGTGAGTTACCATAGGCAGCTGACTCATGCATTAAGCAATTCATGTTCTTTATCAGTTTTCCCAACAGCATCAGGATTGGATAACGGGTCAAGGTCAGCAAAGAGACTGAACCAGGCAGTCAAGTCTTTAGGATTCTTTGTAGGTTCTGAAAAAAAAAAAAAAAAAGAAAATCAACCAAAAAGAATAAAGGACAGACTTTCAGCTATTTTAAAACAAAACTGACTGAATGTTTGACTGTGTCAAACAAATGCCGTGGTATTGTTTAATTTATTACTGAGGGCACTTCTGACAAGAAAAATCAGAATGAGTGATGGCATTTTAAAACACTACCTTTAACAGAATATGGAACTTCAGTAAGAATGAATGTTTTACACCTGTCTGCCTGTGTATTTTATATGACTTCTGCCATGATAAGTACAGGAGCACTTTAAACACAGAAAATCTCGCTCTATCTAGCTTTCTTTCATGAAAGGTATTTTATTTGTGTGTGCACCTGCGTGCCTGCAAAAAAGTAAAAGAAAAGTGAAGGTGACTGTTACTTCCAACTTCTCTTACAGGATTAAGTTCCTTCACCAGTTCATGTGACTGTTCTGTGTCCCCCCCATATACGACCACACAAGGTCATTACTCATTTGGAATGAAGTTTTAATGGGAAGGTATTGGCTGGAGAGAGAGGGAGTACATTTGATAGCCAGTTCCAAGTACAGCTCTAGCATTAGGGTGTAGTTTTTGATGGATATTAAAAACATGTGAACCAGGAATATGTTCTGAATGCAGCTGGACTATTGCATCTATATATCTATGTTGGCATACAGATTTCACAGAGGTCTCCTACCTTTCCAACAGGGCAGATGTTCAGGTTAAAGGGGTGACAACTTTGGCTGCTATAAAAAAGGAACATCACCACTTGCTTTGTTTCTTGTGACCCTATGCTTAAGGTGTATTATATTAATAGTGAAATAAGATGTGCTCTTCCACTCAGAGAGGTAACGTCACATGAGAGCATTCTTTGTGACACAAGGAATTTACGGAGAAAACAGCCTCTGTCTGGCATGACTTTCATCTTGGTGTCTTCAAGGCTGGAGTATCTGCCACTTTCATAAACACATATTTCAAAGTAGCTGAAGGCTGTTCCTTTTTCTGGTGAAGGTATTGTGGCTGTGGTGTCACCCTCATTTCCAAAACAGTTTCCAAAACACCTTAACCCTCTTTGTTTCTTCTGAGCTGAAAAATGCCATTCTTTTCATAGAATCATAGAATTATTAAAGTTGGAAAAAACCTCTGAGATCATCTAGTCCAACCATCAACCCAAAACACCATGTCTACTAAACCATGTCCTGGAGTGTCACATCCACACGTTTTTTAATTCCAGGAGGCAGGGGAAGGAATACACATCACTCCTTTCCTCTGCACTGAACATCTTTGATGTAGCTTCTGATCAAATGTGAATGCACAGAATAGGCTACAAACTGGCAATAAGGATTCAACATATTTCTGGTTCACTTATCCAGAAAACCCTAGTCAAAATCAGAGGGGCTTTCTCTCAGTAGATGGCAGGACTACACACTCTTGGCTCAGTTGCAAGAAGCAAAATAAGTTCCAGACAGATGATTACTGATATGATGTATGCTATCAACCAAATTTGCAATTATGGCTCTTCTGCTTTATCAGTAGCCTGTATTTTAGCCACAATGCCCTCCTAGAACTTCAAAACACTGTTTGGCTTAGACAAAGTGCATGCAGATGCTATTCTGTGTGACTCAAAATTAAAGTAGCAAAAGAAACTGTAGTTTCTGCTCCCTCATTATATCGTAAATTACTCTTTTGACATATTACTAGCACTGAAGCCTACCAAAAAAAATAAACCTACACACACATACTATACATATAATCAACATGGAGACAGAGTAATTCATTAGTGAGCACAAGATCCTTGACATATAACTACTACAAAAATAGGTTTTATTATGATAGGGTAACTGAGAAGACTGGAAAGATACAAGAGTCGCAGCTAAAAAGGAAAAGTAAAGTAACTGAAAAAATACACGACTGCATCACCTTTCACGGGTGTCTTGTTAGCATTCACATTCAGGCTGCTTGGTTTCTGTGCTGGCTGTGGTATAGACGTTGGGCTCACACTGTTAGCTGCCCATCCTGAAATTCAATAATACAACAGCATTAGCGTGAAGAATTACTTTGTTAACTCCGATACCCCGTTGTCTGGCAGGACAATGCACACATCAGACGAGCAGAATATTATGTTTATGGTTATGGCCGTTTGTATCTTTCCTGGTACACAAGAAATCAGTCAGATGCTTGCAGACAAGCAACATCCTTAAGAAGACAGTATCTGTGGATCAGTTTCATCATCTCCAGATTCAGGCAACTGTACTTTTTTCAAACATTTAACCTGGCTAAGAAAGTCTTTTTCTTATTTCTTTTATCCAGTCACAGTTAATACTTGTTCATAGAAAGGCCAGTACAGTAATCAAGTCAAGCATAGCTGTAAGGAGAAGAATATTACTTACATTAGGGTGAAAATATCGCACATACTAAACATTTTTTCCACCTTTCTTTACTTTTACAGTTCCAAAGACTTTCATTTCATCAACTATTCCAGAAAAAACATATTTAGAGACCCTAGATTTTTTAGCTCATTTAGAAATGATTAACTAAAAAAAAAATAATTCCTTGCAAAACACTTTGAAGAATTAAATTCAAGATGCATTACTTTGAGTTAACTTAAAACTAGGTTTTAATGGAGCATTTTTTTGTTCTTCATCTGAAAGGATTTTCTCAGCAGGGAGACAGTAACTATGCAGGAAAAAGTGAAACTGGGTATTCACAATTTTTTGTTCTTACATGCATATTCCATAGCCACAAAAGAGTAAATAAATACAGTTAATAAGGCCAGATGAGCTAAGCTGGCAAAATGAACTAGGGGTGGCATACCACAGAAACGTATTAGGAAAAAATGGAGCATTTTTGTCCCTGGCTTAAGATATTTAAATTCTTGTGCTTTATCACCTTTAGAGGACTGGAGGTCATATTTCTAATTTCAGTAATATCTCCTTTGAGTGTGGCCTGATCAATTATCCATGCCTCTCAGTGAACTAGTACACCTAATTCTGCAGTATCACAAACAGGACATTCCTCTGTGCACACAGCCAGCACTTCCTTATTCAGTCTCTTTTTTCTGCAAGTTCATGCTCTCACATCCTTTTCTACTCTCTTTGTCCTTTCTCCCCTTACTTTCTCCTCCTTTGAGACCCCTGTCAGATATTGGTACCCAGTGTCCTGACAGTTACTGTAACAGCCACGTAAGTCACATAAACCCTTCCTCTCTCTAGTAGATTATTCTCATCACTCTCTGATCTTACCTTGACTATAAAAGGTCTGAAGCCCAAGCTGTGTTATTAAAAGGAGGCAAGAAGAGCATTTCTATAAAATCACATGAATTAGGAAGGAAATTTAAAGCCACAAACATCCTCTGTATCTCCAAGGAAACAAACCAAAAACTTCTTCAAAATCTGGAGGCAGAGTGCTCACACATATTTGGTCTAGGAAAAGGTCATAGAGGCTTATGAACTAGCCTGTGGCCCCTGAAAATGAGATTTTAGAGTTTAATCTTTCAAATAAGCAAATTTGAATAATAAATGATGAAAAGTATGGCATTAACACTTCAGAATGATATACTTTTCCAGACATTTTCTCTGCTTGCGTTACAAAAGAGAACAGCAGAGGACATCACACACAATTACAGAAAACTGTAATGCTTTCATTCACTTGGAGATGTGTTGCGAGGAAGTGTTTTAATATGTCAATGGATGGCAATGGATAAATTGAGCGGCTTAAGTGAATAGTGCCAAATCCTAATTTCACAGAAATGAATAGGAGTACTGCCTGGAAACTTTCTGTGCAGGTCCCAGTGACTTCAGTGAGATCAGAGGTTGGCTCCGGGAGACCTCACTGATGTTTGTTTACACTGATGTGACTGACAGACCACAGAGCAAAACATTGCAGACCAGTTAATTCCTTTGCAGCCCTCCTTCTAAGTCCCTGAACTAAGGCTTGGTAAGTTGCACATCCATGCGAGATGCTGTGGTCTGGTTCTCTGTTCATTGAAATGCAGGTAGCTCAAGTACCACTTAGAAAACAAAAAGAACCTAACAACAGCAACAAAAACATCCAACCAAAAATGCTCCACAAAATGTGTGATGCTTTCATAATGAACTTATGTATCTATGAAGGCACTTGGAAAGACCGACACAGAATTTTTATTAAATACTTTCATGAATTATGTTTTCAGTGTCCACTCACAGTGAGAGACAGAGAACAACTTTGCCTTTCAAAAACAAACTGCAGTCTATCAATCTGAAACCAGTTGTTTGCCCTAAGCCTGTTCTGGTTTGCCTGTTCACAGGATGGCTTCATTATGTGACTAGACAAAAGATTATTGCTGAGACAGAAAGGAAATCAAAAAGCTTACTTTTCAGCTAGAATCTTCACAAATGTTACCACAATTAAATTTAGAAATGAAAACGGTGAGTTGCACGTTTTCTTACCAAATAGAATATACGCATATGTAGGTAAGATAAAGAGGAGCCCTTAG
>VZTL01063151.1:0-53320 GCA_013400535.1 Scopus umbretta
AATGCATTTAAGTCGCTGGTTACTGTGGCCAATTTATTAGCAAGTACTTCAGCTGTTTAAGACTCCCAGTCCCATTCCTAAGACACCAGTCACATCTCTCGCTGATCGCTTTGGAGAGATGGGAGTCTGTCTATGTGACCATGCTGACCANAGAGATGGGAGTCTGTCTATGTGACCATGCTGACCACCCCGCCTAAGATGTACTCAGGAATGGTGAACAGGTAGGCTTGATTGCAGAGATATTGGCCTGCATTGCTAATTCCACCCATTTGAGGGGGTATGATGGATTAAACAGCACTTGTTGCTGACCTGTATTTTTAATTATGTAAGGGCTTGTGGTAAAGATGAAAGGAGTTAGACTAATGGGGGGCCGAGTTGGTCCATTTCCAGACATTTGTGGGGGCACAGGTTCCCTATCCTTTGCAGCCGGCGCAGATGTTGCTGTATCAATCGCAAATTCAAATAGTACTTCGGTGCCTCTGTAACCCCAAAGTCAGTACGCAATTGTAGGTTTGGTAAAGGTAAAATTGTACCAGGAATCTGAATTTGGTTCGGTTATTTTGTAACACTCGGCATTATAATTTTCCATTCTGGAAGAGTCAGTATAAATTGTTTTAATTTCAGTCGGCCTATGGTAAGTAGACCCACTAGTTATTCGGGAGCTAATTTGCATTGTCTGTCCTGGAATGGCTTGAAGTCTAGCCATCCAAAGAGAGTCATCCCAACTCCAGTCATCTCAAGAATACACTTCATTTCCCTGTATAACTAGAGTGGAGAGATTTAAGTTCCTTTTGTTCTGTAGCGTTCCAATGCTGGAACTAGATCGTGACAATGCATGGTCCCAAGGGTCATGACGAGATACCGTGGTGGAAATGGGTACATTCCTAACTCCACATTGTGGTGTGTCAGAAGGGGTGGGTGCAGTCAGGTCAGGTGGTGTAGTTGGATTGAGTTCAATCGCGTCTGTTTTGAACCGGAATGACAGCCCTGTACAGTGTTGCTTTGACAGCCCCGGCCCTGTACAGCGTTGTCGCCACATACAAGCCACGACAGTGGGTCCCACCAGTGTAAAGTTATACCAGCAATCCCACTCATCAGTCACACAAGACTTTGTTGCTATTGGGTTTCTGGAAATGTCGGATATTACCATGGATGTGACCTTTTCATGGGTTGATCCACTGATCATTCTACACCCTACCTGGATTTCTTCTCCTGCTTTTCCCTTCAGGAGTGGAAGCCATCCGTTATCCCAGCTCCACTCGTGCCTTGAGAACATCTCGGCTCCACGCACAACTACAGCAGCTAAGTTTTAAGTTTTCTTTGATGGCACGTGTTCCTGTAATTCCAATGTATTTAACATGGGCTTGGGACCACAGCCATTCTGGGTCTTCCTGACTGCACATCAAAGGGAGCTGTGTTAGAATCAAAGTGAAAACACTGCATCATTACTAAATGACTCATACTGAAACTAGAACAAAATCATCATCAAATTAGAATATACAGTAAATGCAGCAGCATGTTGCAGACGTCTACTTCAGTCCGAGTCTTCTTCCTTCAGGATTTCTGTGAACACAAAAAGGAAACAAACATGCTTGCTTGGTCGTATTTAACCAGCAGGGTTAAAAAGAGGGTAAGATCCATCGGGTGCTAATCCGGTGTACTTTTTCTGAGCAATTTTTGGCTTCCCATTGAATCTAGGGTTCTGAGCGTGGACTTGGTGAACTCACCGGGCATGATCGGCCGGTTTACACTGGACGAACCAATCCAGCCCATTCGGCATCCGTACTTATCTAAGTCCTGTGCAAATTCACTCCAGATGGGGATGGGGATGGGCTGACTTCGTCTACGACTGCGGCCAGCATTTCTGCAAGTGGCTGGTATGCAATCTTGATCGTTCGCTACAAACATCTTGAGGCAGTCAGGGAGACCACAAAAAAGAGGGGTTAATCATGCCAGGTCGATATGGGCGAGCATCGGGAATTTCCTTAACTCATCTCTTTCATATATCGCTTGTATGCAGGCTGCTTTCTGTACTGCTGCAGCCAGATCGGAATAGCCTGTGGCTTTAATCTCCAGTGGTTCCCCTTTCTCCTGTACTGCCTTCCCAGCACGCAGCTTGTGCAGTTAAGGAATTATTTTGCTCTCCTGGTGTGGTAGTTAAAAATACTCCTAGTCCCCAAAAGCCTACCAGCACTACATGCAATTTTTAACCAGCAAAGAGTAAAGTCCTTCACTATGTTTTTATTTATGCTTTGGTGATTAAAATAATAATAAAAAAGTAAATAAATCACTTGTAGCCTGCCTAACCTCCCTCTGACTTACACCAGATTTCTTTGCCCTGCTCATGGCTGTTTGGTTTTGCCATTTTCCATGTTGCCTGTGAGGTTTTGCTGACATAAAATGCAAGCAAAAGAACCCGATTTTTGTCCTGCCCTTTGCATGGTCTGGCTCAGAATTCCTTGTGGCCGCTGGCCAAGCAGGCATGGCGTGTGATGCTGGGGAGCTGGAGTCGAGACGTCGCTAATGCTCATTTTTCCCAGCAACTGCTGCAGGTACCTCTTTATTCCCAGTACTTCCTTATTTCCAAATAGGTTTTTGCCTAGAATTTGCATATTAGCAATTTTAAGCCTGTGCAGTCCTATAAAAAGCCTTTTAGTTTGTTATGGGGCATCACGGAGCCCATCCTTCGGGCTACGCCGAAGGGGAGCAGCCACCTGGTTTTCTGCGAATGTTTTGTGGCCTTTTCAAGAACCGAAAGTATGAACTAAAACTTTGCATGGACTGCTGGTCTTTCTGCCCTCTTTGGGGAAGTGTTGCAGTTGCCATCCCTTTTTCAGTCAGTTTGGGCTGAAAACATGCTAATTTTTGAGATAAGTTGTTTTTACATGTGAAGCTGAATGCAGCCAGGAAAGTTTCCCCATTAGAGATGCTCCCCGGGAGCCAGTAAATCCCTTGTGTACCCAAACCAGGCATGAAACAACCCCCTATTTTGCTTTTGTGGGATTTTTTTAGTGTATCAGGGAAATAAATGGTGTTTGCTCAGGCCATGGCAAGCTTCAGCCTTTGGAGCCAAATCCACCACTACAGGAATGAGATAAGGAAAACAGCCAGGAGATCTTGGGCAACCTTCTCTTATGGCCTGTTAAATCACTGCTGATTGACTCATGGTGTCCCTGCTTCAACAATGGGCAGCAAACAGCTCCTAACAAAGCTGCTGCAGGACCAACACCTCTAAGTTTAAGAAAAAAAGTTTCTACATGTATTTGTCTCCACCGAAAAAAAAAAAAAAGTCCTAAATAATGCGGGTACTTTTTTTTCTTTCATCTCCAGGGTTTAAAATCATTATTGCTTAGGACAAGGGTATGAAATGCAGATTTATTTAATAAGCAAATAATCTGGCTTGGCTTAGGATAGGAGCGAAGCGTGCTCCTCCCTGGCCCCAAAGCCTGTGCTGCGCGGTTGGGCTGCTAGACCTCCTTCGGGGCATATCCACCCAGTTTTTTTCTAATTCGCCCTTATCAGCCACTGTTAAACACTGAAGTTTTACTGCTGAAACAGCACTACAATATTTGCTCTTGAGTCATCCTTCTCTGAGCATCACGAGTCATCCTCAAAAGCCAACGCTGCCCTTTTCAGTGCCAGTTTTCCTCTTCCCATCTGTCTTGTCGTGGGGTGTTGACCCACCTAATCTACAAAATGTTGCAGGTGACCCAATACGAGGCATTTGAGGAATAAATTAAAGAAATGGATTTAATGGAATTAATGAACTAAAAGCGCATTTTTGGCCCAAGAGACATTACTTCAAGGGTGCATATCAGCATTTATGGCTTTAAATTGAGAATTAGCCAGCCTAGATTGGTCGCCCTTGTCATTTTCGACAACATATCTGGGGTTTTAATCTGTAAAACAGAAAACCAGCATCTCAGCAATTTCAAAAGGTACATCAGATATACATCTTGTACCCAAATTTGCAAGCTAATTGATTTGAATATGAGTTATATCTGCATCCCTAACAGTGATCTATCACTTCTGTAGATTTTGCAGCTGACTTGCATGCCCTCGCAGCAGCAGAACATCTTCCACAACTCATCAGTTGGGTTTTGATGAGGATAATAACAGTTATTACAGCTGGATCAGCTGCCAAAGTAAATAACTCGCCCAGGGCAACTGGTAAGCGGGATTTTATAAAGCCATAGCCCTGCCTGATAAATCCTCACTGGAAAGGTTAGACACCGATGTAATTCTCGCCTCTCCATGGGAGATGGGACATCCTGAGTTCAAATCCTTGCTCTCCAAGCTTTCAACAGCTGCCAGAGCTACTACTGAAGCACATGGCTTTAAAAACAAATTCACCGAAACATGCCTTGGACTGGCTGTTGGCTGTTTCTACTGGATTTAGGCTTGTCCTGTGGCAGCTGGGGTTGTGTTGACCAGATTTTTCTGCCCAGTAAGAAAATGAGCTTTGCTGTTCACATTGAGCAAGAGGCTGGGCAGGCTGCCCCGGCTGCTGGCCGGGTGGGGGGTCTGCGTGCTCCTGTTCTGGATGGGAGATAAGCAAGGAGCCGTAATGCCACGGGGATGGCCCCCCGGCCACGGGGGAGATGTGGGAAAGGTTGCTCTGAGGGCAGAGCCTGGCTTTGCAGCTCTGCTCCTTCCCCCTTTGAAGGTTTGGTCTGTATCTAACCCGAAAATGGCCGAGGAGGAGGCAGCAGCGCTCAGCCGTGCTGTAAGGGCATCAGCAGAGCTACATCCAACACCGAGCCTGGATTTCCATCTGTGCAGCAAGGCAGGGAAAAACTGGGGGGGTCTTGGTGTCCTCCGACCCCTGTGCGCCCCTTTTGCCTTACACTGCTGATGTTCCTCAAGAGGCTGAAGACTCCTTCTGGGTCTGGAGGATCCTGCATCCTCCTCCCTGCCTCTCCCTTGCAAATCCTTGCAAGCGGGGAACTTCGGTTCCCAGCAAATCCTTGCAAACAGGGAACGCCGGTTATGCAACCCTGCAGTGCCTGGTGACTCAGCTGAGCTCACGAGGAAGAGGGTGACTTTGCCGTGAGGTGACTCAGGAATGGGTGGCGTAAGCAAAAAGCTTCTTCCTCCCCATTGCTTGGACAAATCGAATCCAGGTCTGGGTGAGCAGAGGGGAGGCGAGGGCAGAGCACGCTGGCCCTGGCGGGGTGCAGCAATGGCAGGGCTGTCATTTGCTCCTGCGTAGTTTATATCCCTTTGCACAGCAAAAAAATTGATCCTGGGCTCTAACGCAAAGCAAAATTCCTGTCTAAATTAAACATCAATAGCGTTTACCCTATTTTCTATTGAAAAGCTCTCCTCGGTTCCCTTGCTTCATCCATCTTGTCTTCCCGGGTTGTCTCCACTCCTTTGACTTCAAGCGAACATGATCAGCAGTGCTAAGTCTATGCTGCGCCCAAGGAGGTGCCAAACTGCTCTCATCCGAAGGAGGAAAAGTCTTTCTTCATGCCTGGCACGTAAGGGAGGCTGAGAGCAAAACTTGTCCTACGTCTGGTTTGAGACAGACCTTTGCAGCATCCCGGTGTCAATGTTACTGCTCAGCTGTTCCGTGTGGCCAGAGGTCTCTCTTGCAAGCTCTCCCAGCAATTTTTGGCTGCGGTACCCTTGGTGCCAGAGGTGGACCTTTGTGTTTAGCAGCCCAGAACTGATTTTTCCTCCGTGACTCTGGCAGATTTTTTAATCTATGGGAAGTTTTTCCATCTACTCTGTCCCCCAGCAAGGGGTCTTCTTCCTCAGCCCTTTGGGTTGGGCTGGCTCCCCAGTGCTGCCTCTCTACCAGTGTGGGGCTGGTTGGGGCAGCTGCTGTGGTCCCAGGTAGACCAAGATGTTCCTCTTGCGAAACACCTTACCTCCAGGGCACCTTTACCATGCGCTTTCCACGTGAGGTGTCAGGCATGCTCAGACACTTTGGGGCAGATGCTGTGGCCTCATTTCTCTTTGTGGTACATGCCTGACTTTGGTCTTGCTCCTACTATACCCCAACCTCCAGGAAATTCAAGAGCAGTGGCCAGTGCTCGGATCTCCCTGGGCACCTGATCCTGACCTCCTCCTTCCATCACTTGCTGAGCTTGTGCTTTCAAGCCACCCAGCTGCAATCTCTGTTTGTCTGTCCTGGCTTGTGACAGAAGGCAGGAGCTGACTTCCCCTCTGTGCCTTTCTGTGGTCACCCCCTGCTCAGATGACAGGTTTGCGTAAGAAAAGCCAAGGATGGGGACAGCTCTTGTGCTTCAAAAGGAAACGTCCAGCCGGCCTCGCAAGAGGAAATCCACTGGAAAGGAGAAGTGAGAGAGAAGCAGGGGCACTGACACATGCCACAGAGATTTTGTATGCAGAGCATTTTTCTGTGTGTGCTGGACAGAGGGACAGATAAAGCAAAACAAAACCTCTTCCATGTCCCTTACTCTCCTGCAGGACCAGCGTGTCAGTACCTTCCGCTGCGAGCAACTTTGACACCCTGACTTTACGGAGAGCGCTCTGGGCACAGCTTTTTGGGAGAGTGTTTAACACTTTTGCCTTCCTCTGCAGGCTCAGAGGTTGGCTGTGGCCAAGACAAGAGCCTGAGCAAGGTGGGCATCTGGGCTCTTGGCTGACGGGGCTTGCTGCTACACTCACATGAGTTCTCCCCTCCCAACACAGGGTTGGGAAGATGCTTTCCCAAAGTGGCTGGCCAAGGAATGGGGCTGTACTTGCTCTTGTCTGTTCAAAGAGAACCCCAGACTCTAATCTGTGTCACTGAATTTATCTGCATCTCGTGATCTCTCCTGCTCACAGCATGAAACACACGTTGTGGAGGGTTCCTTAGGCCAAAATATTTGTTCTGTATTGTGTTTGTTTTGGTAGATGATACAGGGATGGAGGCTGTGTCTTGTATCTGCAGAATTCAGGTTCAGGGAGATACCTGTTTCTCTGCAGAGCCATTTTCAGCGTCCACTTTGCAGAAGGGAAACTGAGGCATAAAGTGTCGATCCCACGGTAAGCCCGGATGGAGAAAGCAGGAGCCCTGGCCCACGGGGAGCCCTGCTGCAACCTCTTGGCCACCCTGCCTGCACCCTTCTCCTGCTCACAAAGCTAGAAGGGTCGCTGTCTCCTGGCAGGAAGGGAAACCTTCCAAGAATCCTCAGAAATGGGTGTTTTTTGGTGCTCTGGGGAAAGGTTATCTCATCAGGCACCGTGCCAGGCTCTCAGTGACGTGTGTGGGTCTGTCGCATGCTGCCGGCCACCGGGGACCCATTTTTCTCCTTGTAACCCTGTTTTTCCCTGTTCTTTGCTTTGTTTATACATGAGCCTTGGGGGGGAAATGGAAATAGGAGGAGAACTAGTGGGACTGGAAATCAGGATCATTCTTAAGGAGCTGGGGCAGGAAGGGCAAAGCGCTGGGAGGGTTTTCTGAGGGTCAGTGGCGAGGGACTGTGGACCGGGTGAGATGGGTACCTAAGAGCCAGCCTGGACCAGTTTTGGATATGGGAGAAACTGGAAGCAGATTTTATTTCATTTTAATTTATTTATAAAAATTGCGCAGGATGAGGAAGCTGATGGGCAGTTTCCCACGGGCAGAAGGGACATCCCTGCAAGGAGGGACACACTGTGCCATCCATCCCAGCAGGATCCCACTTGGGACCTTTGGGTTTGCTGGATGAGGCCAGATCAGAGAGGAAACCAGTCTGGTTCAGGCTACAACTGGTCTTTGATGCCACCTCGTGGTCCTTGAAGGCTTCACAAAGGGATTCGTGTGGAGCAGATTTGCTTGGCCAGGCAGAAAACTGCAGAGAGGCAGAAAACCAGCTCCTGCTCCTGATTCCCAGGCCATGGTGAAAGCTGGCCCTAGCCCCACCGCTTTGAACAGGTCTCATTCCCGGAGGGTGATTTCCACCACCTCATCCCATGTCTGTTTGGGAATTGTCACCCCAAATACCTCTAGGGAGCTGGACCATCTCATCCCATCTCATTTTAAGCTCCTCTAGGGGAAGGTCCCTCACCCCAGCATCCCTCCAAGGGAGTGGGGAGAGATGAGCAGGGAGGGTTCACCTCACCTTCAGCCCTAATCCTCTCCTGAGGTGGTCATTGCCCTCTGTCCCTACAGAGCCGGCTGGGGTGGTCCCCTCCTTTATTTCTGCCCCCTCCTAAAAGAAACAAAAGCAGATCTGCTTCAGAGGTGAGGAAAATCAGGAGGTGATGAGATACTGGAGCTGCAGCATTCTTACCTATGTCTACAGGAGAGATTGAATCAAGTCCCAGCCGATGGACACCATTGTCAGCTGCTCAGGCTGGAACAGCCTCCTTGGACAGCATTTAGCAAATATTGGCCCTCACGGAAAGGGATGGGAGCATTTAAAGTGCCTGCTGGCAGCTAAACAAAGCAACTGCAGTGCCCTGCTTCATCAAGGCACAGAAAGGGGAAAAAAAACCCAAAACCCACCACCGCATCAGCGACTGAAACACAAGGGGTGTGTGCATCAAGAATGAAGAGGAAGCTGAGCACCATAAAATCTACACAGCAGAGAGGATTGAACCTCTGTCGCTGCAAGCCCGGTTGCCCAACAGGAGTCCATGTGCTGTGGTGCACAGCAGAAATCGCTTGTGAAGCTTGCTCAACATCTGCAGCTGCAGAGATTTGAGAGAGTGCCTCCTGGCTGCCGTGGGCAGGGCTTCCAGCTGGGAACAGATCCTACCAAACGTAAAAAAGTGAGGAGTAAAAGGCAGCTGCCCGCTGTCCTTTCTCACTGTGGGGGTTTTGGAGAGGCTTTGTGTGTTACTCTCCTCTGGTCTCACTGCCACAGGACAGCGTGGAGGTGTCAAAACTTTTTTAGGTACTTAAATACTCCAATCTCACTTGCATCAGCAAGAATTCCCATTTTAGACTGAGGATCCCTGTGGGTTCAGAGGGACAGGGAGAGGACAAATTACGTTGGACCACCTCCTGAGCAGAAGAAAAGTGGCACCAGCTCCTGGAAATCTCCAGTTGGAGATGAGGATTGTGAAGGTTTGGGAGGCAAGCAGGCTTCCAGCACAAGGACAATGAGCCCAGCTGGCCATGCACAAGGGTGCTAAAGACTTAAAAATTATCTGTAGAGCATGAGCAATCCAACAAATGATGAGCGGCCTCCCAGCTTTACACTGGATTTACCCCGAGGGAGACATGAGAGCATCTCACAACAGCCACATCAGGACGGAGGCGGCTGCAGGTTTTCTCCCATGGCTGATTTCCAAGGTCACTCCACCCTTGCTGCCTCCCCAAACACTTTCCAACCAGCTAAATCATTCTGATAAATATAGCAGGAGGAAGGCAGCAGGTTTGGCTTGGGAAGAGCGGATGGAGCTGGCTCTGAGACAGCGAGTGTGCTTCATACTCATTGCAACAGAGTCACGTGCAGGTATTTCAACTGAGACCCAAGTGTAAAATTAGGCTGTTCTGGGACTTTGGAGAAGTCTTGAGTTTTGGAGGGGAAGTTGGCAGCTGGATTGTTTCCTAGATGATGAGGTAGCAAGCCAGCTACATTGAAATGGGTCATCTTTAGCTATGAGGTGGCCTTTGTCACTTGGGGAAAGGGAGGCAGATCTCCCAACACACAGCCCTCATGCATAGTCCTGTTGGCATCTCCAGCTGTGCCTGTGCAGTGGGGGCCCCGGGGCTGTTCCCCAGGTCCTTGTCCCTGTTCCCCATCCCAGGGCATCACTTGGCTGCTGGAGGTTCCTGGAATGGAGAGCCTCTGGGAAGGGGAAAGAGGTGGTGGTGACGACTGGCTGCAGCCTCCACAGTGCTAAGGCACCCCGTCACCCGCCGGGGGATGGACCTCAGCATTTGAGGGTTGACAAAACACCATGGGATCTTCCCAGAGGGGCCTTACTGCATGTTCCAAGTGCAGGGGTCATCTGCAGCCCCTTCAAGGACTTGTAGCCAACAAATACTCTCTGCTGCTGTTTGCAAGAGCCACGGTCTCCTGAGAGTGGCCCACCAAGGTCCATGGTGGACATCATCTATGGTAGTCCTCAAGAGAGAGGCAGCTGTCCTACATGATGGGCTGTGTCACCGTGGCCCTGTGCATGCACCAAGTGCCTGTAGGTCCCACCTGAGGGGCAAGGGATAGCCCTGAGTCTTTCCAGCTTCAGGCACAGTAAAGTCCTAACCCTCAACTGGCACCCACCCAAGGGAACAAATACCATAAAAGAGGGGACCCTCTCCTGGGAACTGCTGTGTCAGGGCTTGGCCCTCCTAACATCATCTCCCCATGGCCTAGAGCATCTTCCTCCCCACCGTGGTGCTGAGCTGCACGTCCCAAGGTGAGCAGAGGCTGAATAAACAATTGCCCCTGCTCCAAAAAGGATACTGGCGCCCGCTGAGAAAGCCTGGACCGGTGTTTATGCCAGAAGACAAGCAAACATCTCAGATGAACAGCCCTGACCTCCTCTCCCCCCACCAAATTAGGCTTTTTCTGCTTATCTCTGCATCCCTGGGGTAGCCCTTTGCAGAGATATTCTGGGAGCCCAGTGCTGTCGTTTCCTCCCAGCACCGTTTCCTTCTAGCCCGGGGTCAGCACCGCCACCCTCGCCCAACGGGGCCCCGCGGGAGGCCTGCGGTCCCCCGGGATGCTTGGGGCTATCGCTGGGAGGGCATCGGCCGGAGGAGGAGGAGGAAGCACTTCGACAGGAGCCGATGGTCCAGGAGCCGGGGAGGCTGGAGGGTGCTGGGCAAGGAAGAAAAACAGGAAGGTGGTGGCAGATAAGAAAAAGACCCTGGAAGAGGAATATAAAGGCATAATGGAGGGTAGGAGGGAAACGAAGATCCCAGCTTCTCCTACAGCAGGCATTGTGCCGGGAGAGGAAGCTGTCGAGACAAAGGCAGCACAGAAAAATCTTTTTTGTCCCGTTAGGAAACAGGTCTCAGCCTCACAGCAAGGTGGAAGCTGGGGGTGCTCCAGCAGGTCTGTCTGCAGGGGGGTTGTCACACACCCACGGGGTCGTACCTGGCCAGGAGACTCCAAGCCACAGCCCTGTGGGAAACTTAATTTTCCTGTTGTGAAGCCCTGCTAATTAATCTTAGTGGCACGCTTCCATCTGTGGTGAGACAGAGTTATTGCCTTGTGCATAGACAGCCCTGGAGAGGGGGTGTCCTGGGGACAGGACTTGGTGTGAACCCAACACCCTGCTAACCTGCTGGGATGAAACATATCAGAGATGAGGGCTTGTGTCCGTGTCCCAGGTCTGCCCTGCCTCACAATTCCCTCCGCAGGTGTCTCGGTGTTTAATCCTACTGTGGTAGAACAAAACATCTGTGTTTCCCTGCTGATATCTGCAGACTCCACTACTTTCCTGCTGATCACTTGGGCCTATACGCTGGGTATCACCTTGGAGCAGGTCTCACCTGTGGCACATCGAAATCTTGTCCTTTTACATAGTTTCGCCAGGACACAGCCTGTCTTCTGTACCTGCAGGGATAAAACGCCAATCCAAGTGCTTACCATCTTCTACCCCGATTGTGGCTGTAACCGTTGGTGTAACCCTCCCCAAAACACAGATGGGTGCGATGGAGGGACACCTAACCAGGTGGCCCTACAGAATCATTTTGCTACCCACAGGCTCTTGAGAGCGTGCCAGGTCTGAGACCTCTTCACTGCAGGGGAGCTTATTGGGAGGGTACAGATGGCCAAATTGTGTGCAGGGCTTGTTTAGCTCAGTGCTCACTGGTCAGTGTTAAAAGCAAGGACTTGGTAGTTTAAAAGTGTAGGCAAAGGCACTTATTCAGTTCCATCCTTGATAGGAGGGATTATCCGTGCCCTTCCAAGGCACCCTGCCAACAGCGAGGGTCATCTGGTAGATGATAACCCCAGAAGGGAAGAGGTCAATCCTTCAGATACACCAGAGGCTGAAGAGACCTACAGGGTCACTGCATCCCCCATCATGACATGAGACACCTGCCTGCGCTGCCAGGCAAGGGATGCGGGCACATGAGCTCAGGCAGAATCATCTCAGTAACCTGATCCAGGAGCCATCACTGATGGCGCTGTGGATGGAAACCAAGATCCCAGCCTGAGAGTGACAACCACGAGCGCGCAGGGAGCTGGCTGACTTGACCAGGACATGGCTGAGGTCCACCAAAGGCAGAACCAGTTCCTCTAACACCTAGGATGAGGGACATGGGCCAAAAGGAAAGGAGGTGAAGTATCTGTGGGCTGAATCCCTCCATCCACGTCACAGGGTTATCTTCCATTCCTCTCTTAATGTTTCCGCTGGGGGCCCCATCTGTCTTGGGCAGGGCAGGACAACATGTGGTGATAAGAGCTAGGTGATGGTAGACAAACTCCCCTAGCATTTCCAGGCATGGCTTGGGCAGCCTTGAGAAGAGGGGACAAAGGAAGAGCTTGGTCACAAGCCTTCTCTACAGTCTATCTCATCCCACCAATAAAATCAGTGATATGCTGAAGCAGAGCCTGGGCTCATGGTACTGCTGGCAGGTATCTGGCTAGCATCAGCGTGGTCATGGTACCGCTGGCAGGTCTCTGGATGGCATCAGCAGGGCAGGGTTGGACCACAAAAATTTGGTGGTGAAGCCCAGCCAGGTCATGTGGAGAAAGCAGTGACGGAATCCTGGGGGCTGTGTGATCTGTCCCTCACCATCCTACTGCTGATCTGGATGTCTCCAAGCATATTCCAGAGATGTATATCATGAGTCCTTGTCAGATGGATCTGGAGGTGGACATGTGATCGCATCATGGCCATGACGTGGAGGGTAGGCTATGAGGAAGTGGTGCCTGGGAAGAGCCCTGACAAAGGAGAGCCATAATCCTAAACTGCATCGAGTTAACGAAAGAAAGGTGGGCTCAGTGAGCCATTTGTGCATGAGCTGCACGCCCCTCTTTTCCTTTCCAACATAAAAAGAAGAAAGTGAGTGACATATGACACCCTACTGCACTAGCATGGGGGTGCCTTGGCCAAGGAGGCCAGTCCAGCTTCTCCAAGCCTGATCCGAAAGCCTTTGGAGGGAAGGGCAGGCTCCCTTGTGGCTGTTAGGTGGTAAAACGCCTCTGAAAAGGAAGGCTGGGTAACTCCACCTATGTAATTGGCAATGCCCAAAGCTGGGTCAGCTCCAGGACTGCACTCCAGGAATTGCTGGGTCCAGGGCTGGGTTTGTCTCCCTTGCTGAGCCACCCAAAGGGCAGCATCACTGGGAGAGAGAAGGAATCAAGTGAGAGCTGAAGCCAGCCCCTGAGGCGTGGCGTGCTCCTTGCAGCAGTTTCCCTTCTTCCATACGTATGTAAAACACAGCCAAACTCCAGCAACAATGCTGTTCTGAGGCGTTGGGATTCGGAGAGCATTTGGTAACACATCAGCGTCCAGCTCTGCCACCAGCAGGCTGTGAGACCTCGGTCACATCACTGATTTCCCTCTCCCCTGCCTGCAAGGCTGGAGATGAGGAGGGAGAAGAACAGGGGTCCACACTAGGTGGTGGTGGCTGGGTTGTCCTCCCTGAAGGGGTGGGGAGGATGTTTTTCTGAATGGAAATTTGTCGCCTGGTGCCTGCCTGGGTTGGTTATCTCTGCTGCTATTTCGGTCCGCAAGAAACATCCCAGCATGTGCCAGACGTGGAGGTGGTAGGGACCGGAGGGGAGCAGGGCGATGGGTGAGGGCGGGGAGCCGGCGCAGCTCCTCTGCCATCACAAAAGCATGAGCCCTCGCCAAGGTCTCAGCCGGTGCTGGAGATAACGGGGGTCCCCCCGGAGATGGGGCCGGCCCCGGGGTGGGCCCGCGGTGGCTGAGCGAAGTGGGATGGGTGACAGGCTGCGCATGAGTGCCGATAAGAGCTGGGAAGAGGTAGCCAGAATCCCACGGTCTCCTCGCCCCAGGGAGACTCTTGCGGACGGCTTGTGGGTGCTGCGTGACCTCCAGTCAATCCATCTTCTCCGGGAATGGCCGGTGGGGAGGGAAACAGGTCTACCCCCTTCACCACCCCTACGAAGGAATGTTTCATGGTAAGAAAGTTTAATGGAATTTTCTTGCTGAATGCTTTCGCTTTTCAATTTGCACAGTTAAAAAAAAAACGACACAGGGTCACAGGATGTTTCTGTGGGAGGTTTAACCCTGTCAAAAATCACTTTCTTCAGAACGGATGTCTCTAAACAGCCCATGTCGCAAGATAGCCTTTACCATTGTAAGATATTATAAAGATAATATTCTAAGATATTTTTAAAAATCTAATAAATGGGTTTTGACACCTCCTTCAGCTTTCCCCAAAAGCAGCTGATCTAGCTTTCCCTGGCTAGAGCAAGGGGTGGATCAGAGGTCTCCTGAGGTCCCACCCAGCCTCAGTTACTCCGTGTTTTCATGAGTTCTTCTCCAGCGCTCAGCTTTGGGAGAGAGAGTTACCTTTACCCTCATCTTACCGATAGATGGGTAAACTGAGGCAGGAAAGCTTGCAAAGCCATTCAGAGGCAGGAGCAGAGACCAGCTCTCCATGTGTCTGGTCACATGCTGTAGGAAAAACTCTATCCTTAAGTTGAACAAGTGCCAAACCTTGAATAAGGTTGTTTCTCACAGCAAGCCTTCACACAGCCAGCCCCTTTGCTGGGGCACTGGCTCAGGCAGGATCAGCCCAGGAAAAAAAAAAACACACTGATTTTTTGATTCAACATTTCTGTCATTGTCTGGGAGAGGCAATCAGCACAAGGGACATTTCTGGACTGGTGCATGCACTCATCCAGACAGGCAACACCTCCTTGAAAGTAGACATTGTTGGTGGCTGTTTTGCTCTATGTGTCTATTGACTGTGGGGCTAAATGAGTCAAAAAAGATCTGGTTTATTCCCAGGATTTCTCAAGGAGGACAAGCCATCAGCAGAAGCCTCTTTGTTGTTCCTCCCGTGGTTCATGCAAATGATTTCACAAGCTAATCAGTGCACGGCTGAATGTTAATTTGGGAGCTGTCTCCTTTCAGAAGTGCATCACTGGGATCAGCCAGCCATGCCCTATGTTTTTGGGAAGTCAACGGCACAGACACTCCCAACTCTCTGTATCACCACTGCTTATGGAGGGGAGAGGGAACCCTGTTTTTGCTCGTGGTTGCTCTGCATGCTGCAGAATTGGGTCTGTAGCCTCATAACTTCTTGCTGGGTGGTTGCCCGATCTAAGCCAGGATGGGCCCACAAGGATGGGTTCCCCAAAGACTGTGGTGCATGGATGGCTTGGCTTTACCGTCTGTTACATCAGGTTTTCCCGGCTAATGGAGGACCTTCCCCACATACCTCAAAACAAGCATATCTGTGTACTCACTGCCCTGCTGAGAAAAGGAAAGGAGAGGAAAGGAGAAAGGAAAGGTCTGCTAAGTCCCTTCTCCATCACTTTTGGTGCCCTCCAGATGTCCACTGATACCTCTTGAGCTCAAAGAACAGTCCCAGGCACAGGGAGCAGAGCTGCCAGCTCAGATAATGTGACCATTGAGGACAGCTCATATGGACATGTGAGCATGGCAGGTTGAAAAATAAAATCTTTTCAAGGAAACAGGATTTCTCTTTTGCTATACATGAGAGCTGGCTTCTTCCTGATCCTGATGGCATGTGGTGGTGGTTTGTCCTCTGACACATGGCCAGTATATTCCTGTCTGGTTCCTAGTTCCTTGTGCCGTAGTGTCTTGGTCCAGGCAAGTTGGTCCACACTTCACCTGTGTTATCTAACCCATGACCCCAGCAGTGGGACCCTTACCTCCAGTACCATTAGCTCACCTTCCTTCCCTGGTGCAGATATCACCCTTCCAGAGCAGGTGCTCCCCATTTTGGTGACCTACAGGCTGTGGAGATGGAGAACAGCAAAGGGATGGGTAAGGAGCATGTGGGCAAGGAAACAACTGGAGACATCTCTGACCTCTGCAGACGGACTGCTGCTCTGCTGGATGGTCAGGTTCAGAAGACCTTCTGGGGATCTACGGAAAACCCTTCCCACCTTCACTTGCCTGGGTGGTGAAAGGGCAATCTGGCAAAAGTCTTCTGTTCTCCAGAGCAGCACAGCATTGGCATGGATGCATTGTTCTTATGTACAGATAACAGAGAATTTAAAAAAAAAAACCCAACCAAGACACCTTCTCCTTCCCCACCCTACTGGAGGATATTTGTTGGCCTTGTAGCACCACCTTCCTTCACAAACCTAATTTATTTTTCTGAGGATGACCACTGCCCTCATGAGAGCGTTACTGCTGCAGACTCATCCATGAGAAACTCACTCGTCTCTGTCCAATGCTCAAGTCACAGAAGACCTCCACACTTATTTTGAGATTCAGTTTTATCTCAGGGTGGTCCAGCTTGTGGCTTCAGGGCTAGCAGTTGCTGGTGGGATGATTCTGCCTGTTTCTGAAGGCATTTTGAAGGCTTTCACCACGTGACTCTGGTGAGTGACAGGGATGTTGTGGGGGCTGATAACTGGATTAGCTTGAGCCAAAATTGCTTCTGCCTACACTCAGCAGGACCTTGGTTCATCCCCCACTGTGTCAGCTCACAAAACGGAAGGGACCTTTTTCCAGCCTGTGCTTAACCCACCGCAGCCAGTCACCCCACGGGGGGCTCTGCTAATGAACTGTGCTTGAAGACGATCATCTCCCAGCAGATAGCAGCTCCCCAAGGAACTGGTAGCCTGGGATGCTGATGGTGAAACCTCCCATTAATCACAGAAGCATGTCAGCTCCCCACACCAGCTACCAGAAGTAATCACATCACTGAGCAGACAAAACATACACATTTTTTCCCCTGCCATGTGCTTCCATGTGTTTTCTCTCCCATGTGCTCAATGTCAGAAGATGTCTCGTGCTCAGATAGAGCGGCCCCTTGACTACGGAACATACATTAAAAGACTGTATTGTCATCCAGCCCCCTCCTTGGAAACACCAGCCTGGAGAGTCTGTCCTCCTTGGGGAGACAAACCTATTCACATGCCAGCAAGGGGGACCTCAGCTTCACTTCTGCCTTCAGAGATGGCTCCTTTGGGCAATTACTTCCCCATGGTCCTGAGACAGCATCGCCAAACTTCTCACCTTGAAGCAAAACCAGGGCAGCATTTTCTCGGGCTTTCCTTGCAAGCAGCAGCTTGGTGGGAGAGGTTTTGTTTTTGTTTTTTATTTCATCCCAGGAACCACATTTTATTTGAGGTGGCTGCTTCAGAGGGCTGCAATGGGCCAAGCAGAAACCCTGTGCTTGGGAAGAAAGGTGTTAATGGCAAACTTGGGGTATTCTTGAACTCGCCCACCCTGGAATAAGTCCAGTGGTTTCCGGACCAAACGTAAAGACCCCTTGAAATCAAACCTGTATCCTCAGCTTCTTGTTCTTCAGACCTCACTGAGATGTGTTGCCACTGCAAGTGCTGCCAATTCCAGACATCTATCAGAAGACTCACCAAGTCTTGTAATTCCCTAAACCTTTCCCATTGTCCAGCTGCAGGTTTTGTTTTGTCCCCACAGCTCCTGCAACTGCACAAACCTTGCTGTTTCCCAGCGCCCCAGGACCATGGCGTCAGGTCCTGCAGGCTGGGGATGGACTGCCAGGCTTGAAGAACCGTGCCTTACCTCTGCTCCCTCTGTCTTCTCTAGATGAAGACCGAGAAAGGCAGGTTTCAGGTTCTGCTCTGCAAAACGGGGTTGTGGGCCAAGACCTTGCCTTCCCAGGGCTTGATAAAAGTGACCACTGCAAAAACCCAGTGAGATGCAACGCATAGCTCACAACTGCAGCCGCAGTGATGGGGTCCCAGTTGCTCTGTCTGTTACAGCTGAGCTTTTTGCTGTATTAATATCTTTTCTGCTGGCTGGAGCTTCCCCCAGTCCTGGGAAGGATCAGTCTGACACCAAGGAGGGGTCATACCCCTTGGGGTCTTGCTAGCCGAGCCAACATCCTTGCAGAAGGTCTCTCCATTTGTACATACACCCATATGAATTAAGTGATGTGTTTTCAGGAAGAGTGTTTTCGGATCTTACCCAAGGAATTTAGGACTGTTTCTACTGGGCCAGGAGTCTGTAGGTCTGACACAAATGCTTTGCCAACACATTCCTCCAAAACCCCATTTTTCCTCTCCTTCTTTCATAGATTTGGGGAGCATGGGGTGGGTGAAGGATGGAGTGGGTGGGCATTCATGCCCATGCAACTCCCCTCCTTCCCCCATCCTCCCCATCATCCTCCCCAGCCCTTTCCCCTCGTCTCAGCAATGATAAGCTCGCCAATGGAAAAAATGTTGTCACGCATATCTTACTTCCAGTGTGTGGGAGTTGCTGATAGTGGCACAAAGATCTGGACAATAGAGCCTTCTGACAGCTTTCGTGTCCAATCCCAGGCATGAGGACCTGGTTCTGGAGGAAGGGTCGAGTGCCTGTGGGGCTTGGGTCCTGCAAGTGGTGACCTTGGGGAGGAGGATGGAGAGGGGAAAGGGCTCATTCACCCTCCCTCATCTGGGGTGAAAAGCCTTTCCCCTGCACTTTCCCCAAACTCAGCATCGCCTCTCATCCCCAGGGCATCTCCGAACCAAGAACCACAAGCTTTTGGCTGCAGGTGGCTTTGCCGGCGTGCTGGGGACCAGCCCAGCAGCTGCTTGCCACAGTGTTTGTTTTGGAGCATCCCCACCAGCCAGCACTCCCTCCCCGGAGAAAGGGGGGCTGCGTTGCTCCAGCACTGCTGTTCTTCCACGTGGGGCTGCCGAAAGAGCCCAGAGCACCTCTCCAGGAGGGTGAAGTCATTTATTTATGCCTAGAAAAAAAAATTACTTTATTACACAACCTCTGAGGTGTTAGGGCTGACTGATTGCCAGGCTTTCGCTGTGATGTGGACAACCAAGGTCAGCACGGGGCAGTCCGGGTGGTTGCGTCTTTTCTTACCCCCCCTTGTAAGGGCATACAAACAGGATATCGATTTATATATGGAAAAAAAGTGCCAAGGTTTTGCTGGCAGAGGTTCATTTGACCGACAGAAGTGTCTCCAGGGTGGCAGGTCACCCTGGGCTCCCTTTGCCATCCGCAGAGATAAGACAACTCTTGTAAGACATAACTTCTTGCTGCACAGAGCCTGTTCCTCTTGCTCTCAAGGGAGCCGTGGAGGCCAAGGAGATGGAGACCTTGGCTTTGTAGATGTTCACATCGCTTACCCATGGCAAAGGCTTGGCTCTGCCTGAGATGAGAGGGGGTCTTCTGAAGCAGGGCTTAAGTGTGAAAGAGTCCCTGAAGGTGACTCTGATTTTATAGCACTCCTGTTTTTTCAGTATCTATTTTCTCACTGTAATTACACAAATAAGAAAGATTTTTACAGAAAATCTTATTTTTTCCAAACAAAATTTTCTGAATTTTCCAGCTAGAAGAGAAGCACTCAATGTTTACACTTCTGCCCCATGCCTTGGGGGCTGCTGTTCCTGTCTCCAAAGTCTCTATTTTCCTCTAAAGCACTGGTCGCCAAAGTGGAGTGTGAGGAAGATGATCTATCAGAGTGGGGGAAAAAATATTCTTTGCACCATTGACAAATAATAGCAAATAAAATGAAAATATTAAAAAACCACTGTTGTAGGGAACTGTCCTTCTCCTTGGGCTGCAGCTCTTGTGTCCCACAAGGCTTTCCCTCCTGAGGGTTGTGTGTAGGACATGGGAAGCACAGTTTGTTTCTGTGTTTAGCCAAAACCAGTTCATTCTTTTCTGATCAAACTGCATTTCTGGGGGAGAGGAGAAAAGAGAGGGGTGGCATTAGGGCTTGTTGCTGTTTTATGGAGAATGAAAGTTTTCCATTTGAAGTTGGGGAAAAAATGCCACTAGAGGAGGACATTTAGAGAAGGGCCAATGCTCCGTCTCAAAACCATTTCCATGGTAAATTTGTAGCCAGCCTTGCTTGAGATCTCTCCTAAGCTTTGGGAAAGGGACAGATGATTCACCCGTCTCCCTCTGCCCTGGCCTCCTTTGCTGGCAAGGGGGATCTTTCAACCCTTTGCAGACAGTCACACAGGATTCTTCAGGCTGCCTGCTTGGGATGCGAGAGGTTAAACTCTCCCAGGCCGTAGCAGGAGCAAAGCTGGGTGACAGCTTCGCCCTTGACTCTGGCTCAGCTGCAGCACAGAGGCACTTTCTTCTCCGTGGCGGCTGATAGCCGGCTCCATCCTGCTGGAAGCAATTTCCCTCTGCGGCTCCTGCCAGCGGGTGCGCACACATACACAGAGACATATATCCGTGTGCACACCCAGGCGTCCAGGCTTCTCACAAGGCTCACATTCAGGGGCTCCCCACCTCCTTTCCCTTGCAACCCCGGCAGCCCGTCCCCGAGATGTCATCCTGCCCCTGATAAGGCGCAGGGGCTGCTGCGAAAGGAAGGCTCCCAGTTGCTCCCGGCGCCAGGCTGGGTAGAGGCAGACATGTCTAACCCCTGCCTCCTCCATCAGCGGCCAAAAACAGATGACATCACCCCCTCGTCCCCCATTCCCCCCCTCCAGCATCCCTATCAGCCCCACGGAGAGGCGTGTGCGTGGAGGAGCGAGGAGGAAGAGGGAAGGCGGGCGGGAGGGGGGGAGGAGGTCGGGGAAAAGGAGGGAAGACGAAGGTTGGAGCTGGAACTTGGTTACTTTGGCAAAAAGACAAAGTTCTGCAAAACTTCACCGGCTAGACTTCAAAAAGGTGGAAAAACTGGAGGCTTATTTCTGGCAGGTCTTGTTATCAAGGGGAGCCTTATCTGCTTGATGGGACTGATGGCTCGAGTGAGCCGGAGTGGCTGCTAACCTCTGGCTGAGCTTTCCGAGGCCCCAGAGGAGCCGGACCATCACTCAACGGAGAGGAGCATCATCCAGGAGAGGGGATTGCGTGAAGGCACTGCCTGCTGTGTTTGCAGCCTGTGGAGCAAGAAGAGCAAGGGCGGGGGGTATCCCCAGCCTGGGAGCATATGGGACCCCGGTCCCTCACTGGTTTAATTCACAGTGGTAGGAGGAGCGGGGGAATCTCGCCCCGCTCAGAGTCCAACCAGAGATGGGACAGATCTCCACTGGGTGTCAAAGGGCACAGCCGAGTCACCGGTTTTACTGGTCTCCCTGTTTCCTCCAGGACAAGACAGGTGCCTCTGGGGTAGATAGCGGAGTGGGTTTAGGTTAAAATCAGGTGTGTAGCTGGGGGTTTTGCAGTTCAAGAAAGCTTTAGGATGGAATTTTGGCCACCTCCTTGCTTGCATTTCCCAGATACCACGCTGGGTGTTTCCTAGAGCTGAAGCTCCCAGCTTTTCTCTTGAGGAGACGTTCATAGCCCTTCATGCCCTCTCTCTCCTCGTGCCTAAAGGACATCCCTATTCTTGCTTACCTCACATTACCCCTTTTCCTAGGTGAGGGTCTACTCCTGGAGTCCTGCTGCAGAGCACATTGTGGTGGGCGATTTCCCTTCCTTCTTAGCACCACAGTTGACACCAGTAGCTGGTGTAAATGAACTTGGCTTTGGCCCATTCCCACTCATAATGCCACCCAACGGATCAGCATATGCAGGAAATGAGGCAGTGATGCCCCTCATGTGGTGCTGGGATATGGTCTGAAAGACAAGAGTTTATTCTCTTTCACCTCCCAGAACACTTTGCTTGGATGAGGCATGGGTGAAAGTGTCCCCAGGCTTTTGGTCTTTGCCAGCTGGTCCAGGTACAACCCTGGCATGGCTCTGGGGACAGCACAAGCCAGATGGTCTTCCTACCAGGCAGTTTCCATGCAGGCACCAAGTGTAGAGGTGGAAACCTTTTCCTTTTCCTTTTCCTTTNTCTCCTTACCAATCCAGCCACTGCTCAGTGCTGTGCCAACACCTGGGGTGACAGTGATGGTTGTGCATGGTGGCATGTATCCCAAGCCTCCCTTTTGGGGGATGCCCAGGGTAGCAGGGTTTGGAGGGATGCTCCCCAGCGCTGGTTTGTTGGCTCTCATGTCTCCTTCTCCCGCTCCACATGCAGGTTCATAATTTCTTCTTTGGCAAGAGTTTTTTTTTCCTTTTTTCCCCGCTACGCAAACAGCATTTTTGTCAGCTATTTTACACCCATCCCAAAAGGAAGTGCTTCGTATGTGTCAGCATTCAGGGCCCGTCCAAACTCAGGTCAGCAGCTTCAGTCCTCCAGACCCACAACCACACTCAGCCTGGGGTATCCCTTGCCATCAAATAACAGTGAGGCCAGAAAAGCTCCTTTTGGTTTTATCATCAGCCTTATGAGCAGTTTATCTTTTTATTTAAACCTTACACTATGCAAGTAAGATTTCACATGAGAATTGCTCCATGTAGAAGTGGGGCAGATGCAGAGCCCACCACACTCACTGTGCAACCACCGGGTGAATCCTTTTGCCCATGGGAGTGGGATTTTTCCATCTCATCCACCTTTACTTCATCTCAGAGGTGGACATCCTGAGCCATCCACCCAGGTTCACCTTGTTGTCATTACAGATCAGGAAGAAGCACTTCTGGAGGGCAAATTATACCTCTGTCTTGGATCCATCTCCTTGAAGAGGATGGATCCTGTTGTGGTCTCTTCTGTAGATGGATAGAGCAGCAGGCAGAGATTGATAAAGGCTGTGTCAGAGACAGAGATAGAGGTATGGGCTAGAAGAGAGGCTTTATAACTGCTTGGACAAGCCCAGCAGAGCCTTCTCTTGCTGCCACCCGGGAAAGGCACAGTTGTCCCCTTCGTCCTGTGCCACATCTGCCAGCCTTGTGCAGATGTTTTGGGTACCCCAGTACATCTCAAGTGGCTCTAAACGTGGGCAAGTTAATCAGACCCCCAGTGTTAGACAGGATGGTCCATCTCAGAGGGAAACACAGTGGCATTCTGGACCCAGAAGGATATATAAACCCAACAGGTTTATTGGTGATGGACAAACCAAGTTGTGGGTGTAGACACAGAGGTGTCTGAGAGCAGATCCTACATGCAGTTGTGGTTGCAGGGTCACCAGGCTGGTTCCCCTAGGGTGCCAGGGTCCATCCCAGCATGGCTGTTATCATCGGCAGCAGTGCAGGCGGCCGTTGCTGCAGCTCCCTTCCCAGCGCTCCATGTGGAAGCAAAGCCTCCGACAGTGGCCGTGGTTGCTTCTGCACTGCTGGCTGTCCGAAAGACCTCTTGCTGCAGGGGAAAAGGGGACAGGAGACCTTCTTAGGGGACTTGAGAACCCACCCAGAGCCCTGCTGGTGTCACTGGCTAAGCAATGAAATTGTTGCAGTTGGCAAGGGGGAAATTCAGCTAGCTTCATCATGAAGGTCGGATGTGCTTGGAAGGAGCACCTTCCTCCACAAAGCATTGGGAGTCTCCTAACAGGTAGCTTAGGTGAGATGGACAGCTTTGAGTTGGCTAAGCTAGGTTAGATGGGTTAGGTGAGGTGGATCCCTTGGGCAACATTAAAAGTCAGAGAAGTGTCTTTTTGCAATAGGTGTTTTACCTATTGGTTTTTTTTTGGGGGGGGGAGGTTTTGTGATTTTTGGTTTCTTGGTGTTTTGGGTTTTTTGTTTGGTTGTTTTTTAAAATCTTCCTGTTTTGGTAAAAAGGATATGTTCTGCTTCTCTTTACACACAGCAGGAACACCAGCTTTGGGGTTTCTGGAGGGATACACTGGTGGGTATCCACCATCAGTGGAGTGAGCAAACCATTCTCTCTCCTCTCTTTATCCCTAGGACTTAAGTTAACTAAATAAGAGCATAAACAGGCCAAACAAGTAAAACCCTTCTTCTTGGTTATCAGGGTTTGTTTTTTTTTCTGTGAAAGTTATACCACCATAGTCCTAGGAACACCAGTGACCTTACAGCTGAATGAAACCTGAATTCCTAACATATATATATATACAAGCAACCAGTGAAAAAACCCAGCCAGGGAAGATTTTTCTATTAAAACAGGATCCCAGAAGAAAACAGACAGATAAAAAAATAAACTAAAAGTCTTTTCCCCCACTTTTTCCCCCTGAAAGATGCTTTTTGATTTCCTGGGCTTCTCCTTGTTTTGTGGAGGATGAGGCTTGTGTCCTGGCCAGGAGCAGAGCTCAGACTCCTGGCTTAGGATCAGCATTCCTGGGTGGGTTTTGCGGTGACAGAGAGGAGGGGACATACAGTCTACGAACCTGGAACACTTGCATCCAGGAACTTCATGGAGACCTTTCCAGAAGAAATTTGTTCCTTGGAAGCAAGAGTCAGGTCAGCCTCAACTTGACTTGGTTTGACTTGGGGGCCCTGTCTTGACCTTTTCTACCTCGGGGTAGGAACCTGACTTTTCTCTCTCCACAGTCCCGCAGAAACCCCTCTGAGTATTTTGTCCTTACCGGGAACATCCTGGAGGAGGAGAATGACAATGACTGCAAAGAGCAGCTGGAGGATCCGCATAGCTGAACGTGGGTGGGGATTCCACCACGAGGAAGAGTGAAGGGCTGTACAGAGGTGGAGAAGAGGGAAATCCTGGATTTATAGTACCCAGGAGGTTGTGTAATGCTCCTGGAGCGGAGGGAACTTTGTCAATCTCAGATGCATTTCAACATGACAGCAAACAGTTGCACTGGGATGTGCCCACTCTCGGACACACCATGTTACAGGGCAAAAAAAAAAAAAAAGGAAAAAAAAAAAAAAAAGAAAAAAAAAAAAGAAAGAGAAAAAAGGAAAAAAGAGAAAAAAAGGCAGGGTTTTGTCAACAAATTGCACTGAGCACTGAGGAGTCTGCTACTCCTTGCTGCTGGAGACAGAACATCAGAGCTGAACCAGGCTTGCTTTTGTGTTTGTAGGCTCAAGCATGTGATGTTAAAATCCTGTCCAAGTGTTTGCGGTATCAAAGCTTTTTTTTTTTTTTTTTATTTCCAGCTCCCACTTTCTATGTCTGGCATTGACACAGTTAAGCGTGAAAAAATCCAGAGACTCCTCCTCAGCACACCCCAACACGCACAGTTGGTTTGAAAATCATGGGATCCCTAAAAATCAAAGGTCTTTCTGTATTTCCCAACTTCTAGGCTGCAAAGAGACTGTTTGCCAGGGTTTTGTTTACAACGGTCAAGAAAAATGGCAATTTAGCGTCTTATTCATTTATGTATTTATTAAATGGGAAAGCTGGAATACCTCCCCGCAATTAGCAGGAGCATTAGGAAAGCTTGTCTATTACAGCTCTCCCAAGAGAGCTGGCAGGCTCTCTGGTTTGTACTAGTTCTCCAGGTCAGTTCCAGGAAATTGGTGGAGGTCGGACCTGAGTTTCAACTTTGGAAAACAACACAAAGCAAACAACGAGCAGAAATCTCCCCCCAGCCAACAATAAACAGAGGTAGAGGAAATAGAAACTTTATAAAGGTTTCTTTTTACAGCAGTGCTGCAGTGGAAGGCATCACCAAGTCTTCCATTTTCCTTAGTAAGTCAACTTGATGGCTTTTTATTTGCAGGCTGGATGACAGGTAGTGCTGGAAAATGTAAAACCGATGGCCTTCAGGGCTGCTTGAACAGAACAAGGATCACCTTCATCAAACAGTGCAGATAAGGGGCCCTTCACCAGCTGGACTTCGGATCGCGGGACACGGAGCATTTAAACAGGGTGTCGTGCAAACAGGCCGCACACAACCTGGGGAAAGAAAATGGGTCTATGGCCCTATCTGCAGGAGGGATGGTTGCAGTGATGTGTGTAGAGCCTCTCCAGAAGTGTTGGTGCTTTGCATACCTGGAGGTGCTGCTTTGTGCAGGGGGTGGAAAACCATAACCCACCATGTGCCTCTCAGGATCGGCATCTCCAACGTGAGAGGTGGTGCAATGAGGCTGGAGCAGGGTTTATCTAGCAGGAATGAGATTGCAGCTCTTGAGCTACAACCTGAGCAGGGAGGAGCATCGGGATGCTCATATGAGTGTCCTGCTCTGAGTATGTGACCTGACGTGTCTGAACATGTGTGTGCAGGCGGCTTAATGCACTCTAGAGAGGAAGCGTAGCACAGAGCCAGAGTACCACATGGCCACGGTGTTCCCAATGATGGATGGCAAAACGCCATCTTTAGTCTTAGCTCAGCTGCTCTCGTTTGGTGGGAGAAGCACCATCTCATTGGATGAGCTGTGTCTGGAGCTGTTTGAATGCTGCAGGATCCATGGGGGCAGGCACAAAGGTGGCCAGGATATGTCCTCCACACCACCGCAAATCCCTGCTCTGCAGCTGCGATGCATGGGTTGAGTTGCAGAACGTGCCTTGGAAAAGAGAGCCAAAATCAGACAATACCAACATAAACCAGATTTCCCCAAGAAATCAGGGGCAGGAAGTTTCTGTCCCCTGGGCAATTTCTTGGACAGCAGCTGGGCTTGCTCCCTCTGGCTTAGTCCCTATGCCGCTTTGGCCTCAGCCTCTGGTGAGCCTACTGGGGCTGGTTCATCAGCCTCCCGCCCTTTCCCACTCCCAAACCTGCCACCAGATGGTTTTTTTCAGAGCCCACCATGCACAAAGGCTGATCTGTGCTCAGCAACATGCTGCACAGAAATTAGCTCACGGGTGCCTCAGAGATTTTGAGGCTGGAGAGGAGTCAAGTCAATCCTCATCCGCCCCATGGCCCCAGACAGGAGGGGTGTCTCCACTGACTTCATCTGCCTTCAGTCCAGGACCTGAGCAGCCTGATTTTTAAAATGCAACCTGGGATAAATTTATGCTATCAGGAGCAAACCCTTTGGGAATTGAACCCTTGCCAGCTTGTGATGCCATCTCTGCCTCCCCATTCCAACAGTGACTTTTTACCAAACCCCAAGCCAAGCAAGTGCAGATACAGCCCCGCAGTTCAACCTGGGAAGAAATGACCATGGGCTCAGCTCTGGACTCAGCTCTGATCCTAAACCACTCCATGGCCGTGGGCAGGCTTTCATTACAGACTGCAATATAACCATCCTCACCCAGCCTGTGGGACCATCCACGTCCTGCCTATAACAGCAGCCATATGGGGAGGTCTGAATTAGAATTAAACACAGCACATCTGTGGTATTTATCTCAACATTTCTCCTGCTCTCAGGCTGTTTTCTGGTCTGGGGAGAGAGGTTTTACATGATAATATCCTTCAACAAGGAGTTTCACAGGTCTGCAACTGGTTACATATGGAATATTTTTGTTTTTTTTAAATGTGGCTCCCACCAGTTTCCCAATAGTTCTTGTGCATGACGAGGCCATGTACAGTCACACCCCATTCACCCTCAGTATGCTTCAGCAGACTTTCCTCTAGACTTCTGCCATATCCCCCCCCCTAAACCACTCAAAACCAGTCCTACTTTGCAAGAGATGCTTCTAGACTCCAGCTCTGTCCAGCAGGCTCTGTCGTACCTCCTGCCCACTCCCCAGGTCCCCCATGAGCACAGGGGATAGTCCCAAAACCGGTTTTCTATGTGTGTTCAGGCCTACAGACATCTGGTGGATCATATGTATCCCTTAAAACACGTAGGTCTTCAGGCTCATGAGATGTCTAAGTGCTCACTGAAGTTTGTGGAGTTCTAGCACTCATGTCAGTCACCTAAACAGGCATCTGTTAGCATTTAGGATGCTCTGGGGTACTTGAGACACCATGCTGGGCTGGTAGCCATAACACCAGATCTAACACCAGATCTATGTGCCCTTCTGCTGTGGCAGCTGGAGGTCAAGGCCAAACACATCTAGGTACCTGGTGTGTGAACCACATTACATTACATTGGCAGATATGCTGGTCTTGTCCTGCACAATGGTCCACTCCACCTGTAAAACCCACTATGCTCCTGGTCTCACAGCCTGCTGCAGCTTATTTGCTCTCTGAGTAGAAAAATATTTTATTTTATATGGTCTGGATCGGCATGCCTCATTTCTCCCTGTTTTTTTTNTGGCAAATGGACATGGCACACTTTGTGTCTGCACATTTAAGCTCTCCTCACCAGCTGCATGGCCACATCCAGATATCTACTACAAATGGTCCCTGGCGCGTGTTTACATCTAGACTGCTAGTGTCTGAGCCTGAGCCTCACGTGATTTGAATAACTCATATTGATACGGTCTCTGAATCCAGAGACACTTTAGCTTCCTAGCAAGCCCCTGGAGCTGGGCTGTGGCAGGGTGATGTTATCTTTCACTCCACAGGAGGTGGAGGAGCAGCCATGTGAGCAGGCTGAACATGACACCCTTTCTCCTGCACAGGGATGAAGGGAGAGCCCGGCATGCAGGTGGTTGCACTGCTTTGCATGGGATTGCTGGGGATGTAAGGGACAACCTGGATCTAAGGGGCTTGCCCAAGGCTAGAAGATCTCAGCTTCCCCAGGCAGGAGCCCATCTGACCACCATTATGCTCCTGATTACACAGCTCCATTTACGATGGCATTTTTAGGGCAGAAGCAGAGGGTTTTGTCTCTGTCTGGCTCTCTCTGCCAAGAAAACACTGGCCTGTTGCCTGGGAACAGCAAACAAATTCCAGTGAGGGGGAAGTTTATGCCATGCTTTGATGAACTAACATCTCCAGTTATTCATGAGGCTTGTGCTGGTTGACAGACCAGGCATGAGGGTAGGGCTCTACTCTGTCCATATGGCTGCAAAGACACAAAGTGTGTCGCTCCAAAGACTGAAAATATACCTCCCAAGATGTCTGGATGGCTTCTGTGTCTCCCTTAGGAGCTATTACAGGTCTGCTGGGGTAGTACTGAATAATCCTTATTTTTGTAGCCATCAAAGCTCTGTCTGGTAGAGGTAGCTGGAGTTACAGGCTCAGCCAAATCTTTCTCATAAAAATTCTCCTCCTCATTTGTTTTTTTTCTCATGTGGGCAAAAGCTTACTGTCTTTTCAGAGTAGACAACTAATCTGATTTCAATTCTCACCAGCCTGCCTCTCTTAAGAGATGGTAGATTTCACCTTCTCATTTCTTCTGCTATTCTGACTTCCCCCTTAGCTTGCCTTGACTGTCCTCTCTACTCCTACACGCAAACCTGCAGGCAACAGGTTAGATTCAGATGAACTCCACTGACCAAATGTCAGTCTACACTCTGGGATATGATCCCAATTGGGCAAGACTGCTGGTCATGGGTGGAGGTCCTCTGGCTATAGCAAAAGGTCACACTGGGGATGACTTTTACTGAGTGCCTCAAAAAAGGAGTATTTTTGGGGTTTTGGATATAAAGGGTTGGTAAATGGTGTTTGAGGGCCTGTAGGTGTGAGGTCTCATGGTGAACGAAAACACTCAGGTGAACAGCTCTGTGCTTAGTGGATGAACATGGTCACTCAGCCAGAGTTTAGTGCTTCCTCCTCCCTGGGGTTTACAGGATACAATAAGCTGGGGGTAATTAATTTAAGGAGCTTTCTCTACCAAAGCGTCTTATACTGCTGTTGAAGCAGCTCCTCGTGAGTTGTGCTGGTGGCTGGGTGCCGTGCCCCAGGTGAGTTAGTAGGTCAAGAAACTGTGGAGATGGTTGTGTAGCATTGATGGTCTGGAGGTGCCATTCTCCACCCTCCACCATGTCCTTGGTGCTTTCTCTCTCCTCTCTCTGTGTCAGACCAGGTAGCTGGAAGGGAAGTCAGTTCATCTTATTCACCAGGCAGAAATGATGAGGGATTTTTGTTGCTTTTCTTTTTTTTTTTTTTTTTGGTTGGGATGTGTTTTGGGTTTTTTTAGGGTTATTTCCAACCAGACCAGCAAGCAAAGGAACACACAGCCAGGGGAGAGTGGGGCCATGCCTTTTAGCAGCAGCCTGCATTTACATTACTGCCAGAGGGACAACGTTGCCTATAAACCGTCTGAGCATTTCCACCTTCCCTGATGGAAGTTTGGCTGGCCAACAGGTCCAAAATGTATAGGGGACAGAAGGCCCAGCAACGGGCAGGGAGATTTACAAGGTGAGCTACATGAGCCCATATGTTTCACTTTCTTAGGAAACCAGGCTATAAATATGGTGGCTAAGCGTCCCCCAGATAAGAGGCGCGAATCACAAACTTTGTGGACGGATGTGAGAAATAAACTGTTTGATTTGGAAAGGTGCCTTGATTGAAAAGGCTGCCTGTGCTATACTTGTACATCAGTGTGCGTCGGAGAGCCAGGCTGGATCTGGGGAGGAATTTGGCTCTGGGTTCAGCCCTGTCTCTGTTTTCCGTGGCGGTTCCCAAGCCGACAGCCGGCTCTGGGTAATCCGGCTCTCCTGATGCTTTATCCAACTGCAGGGGATCTCCAGGGGAGCGCTGGCGTCTCCCTGCATGTGTTGGTGTCCCGGACTGTGCTATGATGACCTGAGGAGAATAGCTGGGCTGCTCGCGGGAGAACGGAGTTGCTTGGATGAATTAATTGTTGGACCTCTGGCGATGGGTCCTGACCCTAGTGAGGTCAATGGGAATTTTCCCGTTTGATTCATCACAGCAAGAATTTCATCTCCCAGGGAGGACTTTTCCCTGGCTCTGACCAACGCCTCAGCTAATTGGCATAGCTCTCTCATTACATCATTGTTTTCTTGCTTTCACAGATATGATTGACCCAGAGAGAAATATTTTACCTGGAAAGGGAGACCAAGCCCACACTGACAAAGGCAGGGGGGTGGCAAACTTTTATGCTGAAAAAACACAGAAGGGTTAAGAGGAGATTTGGTCAGCTAGTGGATTTCGGCTGATGGAGCTCATAGGCAGAAAGCTGTTAGGTGCAAACAGGTTAATTGCTTTGGGATTATTGCTGGGTGATTACAGAGGAAAGGAGGAGCATCAGAAATGCAGTCCGTGGATGAGGAGAGCAGCCTGTCAAGGGCAGCGGGACACAACTTTCATTTCATTTCCCCACCATGTTTAAAACAAGCAAGCCTGCACTCATCCTTGGTCTTGCTGCATTGTGGAAGAGGGAGGAAGCTGGGACAGCTCTGCTGGGCTTTGCATTTATTTTCTGGTCTAGGTGGTGGCCGATGGACAGCACATTCCTGCTACGAACCTCATGGGCAAAGGGGTCTGTATTCATGTGGGGAATCCCTGCTCCTTTTCTGTGCCTTATTTCTCTGGCCAGCCCTTCCCAGTGACTGTAAGAACCTGGCATAGCCTGGGAAGGAAGTGTAGATATGGGGGGGCTTGCCTGAGAAACACAGACCACACTTGCCTTTATGTCAAACCAGGTAGCTTTTGCACCGAAAGTGATGGAAAAAAGGCTGCCCCCGTGGCAACTCTTTTCTCTGGAAAGGGAAATAAAGAGACAGAGCCACCCTGCTCTGCTGGGATGGTGTGGGCTGCTGCATTCACTCCTGGTCAGTGGGAGAGTGTGCATCCCACCCCTGGCAGCTTTGCTGTATCAGCAGGAGTCACAGATGGGCACTTGCTGTTCTGTTAAAGTTCAGGTTTATTGCTTTCAGGTAAGGGGAAAGGCAATTTCTCACCTGTGCGTGACAGGTAACAACCAACCAGATGCCAAAAGGAGCAATACACAGTCTGGGTGTCCCCCATTCCTTCTTGTCACAGTGTTTCCTAGAAAGTCATGGTGAAAGCAAAAAGCAACGTGTTCAGAAGTCCACGAGCGACTCCACAGTCATGTTCTCCCAGGCGGGCAGCAGTCCCAGAAGGGCACAACATTTCCTTCCCAACAGCAACTCGTTCTTTATTAGCGGAGCCTGCAGCTCTCCGTGTGCTGCAGTTTGCTCCTTTGGAAATCTTCAGCTCTTTGCAGGAGTGGATGATAAGCTTTTACAACAGAGAATGATGGGTTCAAAGCAGTACCTAGCCAGATATTCACCAGGAATGCAGTTTCCGACTCGGCACAAGCCCCCTTCATGCTTACAACTGTCTGGTCCATGAGCGTCTCCTGTACAAAGAAGCAACAATTTGGTGGGTAAGATGTGCGGGGCTTCCTCTGGCACCATGTGCCTAGCCAGCCCAGCCAGGACTGCGAGTGTGCATGGAGGCTACAAAGAGCACACCGGGGATCCCTGTCCCTTCAGGCATCTGTTAAAAAACCCAAGCTGCAGAGCCGGCCTCACTCAAGGAACATTTTATCATGTGGTTGTTTTTTCAGGACGTTGGCAAAGACCGTGCATGAGAGGTCAGGGCGGTTGTTCTTGCCCTACCAAGGTGGCAGCTGCAGCCTGAGAAAAGGCAGAAACATTTTCCCAGAGCACAGGACATCTCCTCTAGGGCTTTTCCAACCAGTTTGCCCCTAGAAAGCCAGTGAATTGCCCCTTTTTCACAGCTTCTGCCCTGCTCATTTTTGCATTACCCCAAGGGATTAAATCATGCATTTTGCCAAAGTGTCTAACCCACTATCTCATCCAGACACCTGAAGGCAGCTTTCCCCTTCAGTACCTATAATATTTTGATTTGATTACACAGTAAGGAAAGATTATTCCTGTTCCCAGATACCTCTTTTTACCACCCTCGGCCTTCCTGGTCTTACCGTGACCGGTCAAGGAGATGAAGATTAAAATGAACCAAAGGATCCCCATTGCTTTGGTCCAGCTGGAAAGTCGCAGGGCTCAGCGTGGGATTTTGCAGAAGCCTCTGCGATGCTGGATGGCATCCGGGTAGAGGGAGGGAGTAGGCAGGAGTTAATTATATTCCAGTCCCAGGAGTAACATTTGCTGCTGAGAAACCCTCTGTGTCGTTCTGACCCAGTGCTGCGGCTCCAAACAATGTTGACTTGCTTCACGTTCGCTGGCTATCGGCTTCCCCGATTCCTCTCCCTAGCAGTTGGCATTTTGGACTGGTGGATTGCCAGCTGCAGGCAGGCGGGTGGAAAAAAGAGGCTCAGGGGGATCGTCTGCCCTTCGCCTGCATCCAGCAAAGTCCCCAGGGAGCTGATGGGTGGCAACCTGTAAGGAAAGACTCAACCTGTAAGGAAAGACTTCTAAGGAGCTGCGAGGAGGAGAACCATGCAGACTAGGAGTGACACATTTTTTTTATCGGGTTTCGTGTGAATATTTTCTCCAGCTGAAACTTGGGTGTGATTTTTTTTCCTGCCAAAAAGGCTATTCCAGATTTGGCTTCTGAGGAATTTGGGAGGATTCATTCCTGAGTGCGATGAGCACACAACACTGGTGGAGGAGGTAGCCGGTTAGCTCAGCAATGCACTACTTGGTGGTAATTATATGACAGATATGCAGCTCTTGCTGTAAAATCAGCCTGTGATATTCCAGCTACCCTCGCCTGGCTGCTGCCCCTGCCTGACCCTGCTGTTTGCTGTCCCTTCAGCTGTGTTAATGTAACAGTTTATGTGAATACATCCTAAATTGGGTAGTTGAAAGATCAAGGTAAAAAATTCCCTTCCCCCTCAAAAAATGTAATTCAGATGTACTTGATAGAGTCAAAGTTAGCTGTCCTGGATCAGCAGGCATGAAAAGCTTGATTTCTGTCCCTTGAGATGCCCAGGTATTGGAGATTTCTGCATGATTGGCAGTGGCAGACAAGACACTCTGGAAGCCTGGAATGATACTCTGGCTCATCTCAAGTGACATCAATGTCCAGCTGTGGGCAACTGAGTCTGGCCCTAGAGCAAGAAGGGCAAAAGACAGATTTCTTCTGTCTCCAGGCTCAGGTGGATTAAAGCATCTTGTTCAAAGGCTGACCAACACTGATCTCGGGCAGTCAAAGGCTGGCAAACGCCTCATTTCCCTTGTCCACTTATTATTCTCATTACTCCATTACTCCATGGTCACCTGCTGGACCAGAAATAGGTCCAACCACCCTCTTGGAGCGAGAACTAGTCCCTTCGGAGTGTGACTGTTCCCTTGGGTCTACAGCAAGGACCTCATCTGGGACCTTTGCACAACTGTTTGTGCATTGTAGTGTTCAGACTTGCCCCTCTGGGCTATGTGATGGGCAAACCTTTAAGGCAGGTCTGGCAAAACAGCTTGCAGCTGTGGACCATGTTGTGCTAGAGACATACTGATCTCACAGGAACAGCAGAGTCAGCAGACTGCCTGCTGCTGTCTGATAATAATTTCCAGCTGGGCCTGCTCAGGTTTTGTGAAGAGGAGAATTTTTCTACCTTCTCTCCCCAGGCCATTTTTCTGAATATGTTGCTTTTTCAGTGCATTTCCAATCCCACAGAGGGGTGTGGGCTTGATTTTCCCTTGCAGCCTTCCTCCCGCCCCAAGCAACGTTACTCCCCTCTCCTCATCCTCTTCATGCCCTATAACTGGTGACAAAGCTTGTCTGGTCCCACACGTCACTGTGTGTTGTATCCTTATCTCCCTTGTGTGAGAGTGAGATGTACCTTCTCTTGAATGGGTTGTAGGACTGCTTGCTGCTCCTTGCTGTCTTTGAGATTGGAAGGTGTGTGGTAGGTCAGGACAGTTTGCATGCTGCTCCACTCACTAAGGATGCAGGAAATGGAAACAACCCTGAAGCTGAAAGAGCTTTCTTGCCTCTGGCCCACGATGGTGTAGATCAGGTCAGCCTTGCGAAGAGAGTTTGGAGGGTCTTTTGTGATCTAAAGAGGGTGCACATCTGGGCGTCTTTTGTGTCTAAATGATGGTACAAGAGCTTGCATGGAAGGGCAGGACATATTGCACTCTTGCCACAAATGAACACCGCACCTCTTTGCTTTTTGCCTGTGTGAAAGGATTATTTGCTTGTTGAGACAGCAATTCCCAAAAGGGACTTGTCCCACTGATAGCACACACACACCCGCAGCTTGTTAGAATCAGTTAAAAATCAGGTTTGAGGGGACTTCTACAGTCCATTCCCCTGCCTAAAGCATGGCCATCTCAAAATCTGCATTCTCCCTAGGACATGTACACCATCAATTTACAGTGCACTATACGTACGCTATACACCTGTGGATATCTAAGTACCACCACTGTTAATAACATCTTCTCTGTGTCCCCTGGGCCAAGTGGTGGACCAGCTCATCCCCACAGCGTGTGATTCTGCGTGTGGCTTTCCATACACAAGCACGCAGTTGGTTGACTCCAGAGTGGAAACTGGGTGTAAATGGTTATGAATGCAGGACAAACAACCCAGTGCCCACCATTTCCATGCAAAACAAGGGGTGGACCAATGTGTTAGTACAGATGCACCTTTGTGTTAACTCCAGGGGCTACTAACGCTAAATTTTGTAGCTGGACTGGGGAGAAACTTTTTTTTTTATTAAGACAGGGGCAGCAAAGGCAAGATACTCAGTGCCAGGATTTTGAAGGCAGTAAGTCTTTACATGGACAAGCAAGATCCTTTCTACGTCTTTGGCAGAGCTGGCATATACACACCAGTAAGCCCCTCCTCTTGCCCCCGGATAACCCAGTCCATGGAGAGCAGCCAATGATGGCTGTGTGTGTCTTAGGAAAACTGGAGGAACATGGTGCTGGCTTTAAAACCAGCTTATGACATAACAGTCAGTGGATGCATTCCATCTGCTAATCTGAGCATGGCCCTTTTCATTTGGCATTGCCCCAGGATCTTCTGAGAAATGATAAATGCTTGACTGGACAGCTGCAGCCTCTGGGACCGTGTCCTCCATCAGTCTATGTGAGCCATGGGTTTCTTTCACCCCCCAAGGTCACTCCATGTTTCTGGTTTTCAATGTGCCTTCGCAGGTGGGTGAATTGCTTTCATGGGAGGGTTTTCATCTGTGGTTATGGTGACCTTCATGAGTCCCTTGATGAGTTTCTTTGGGAACTGTGCAGACTGTGTACTCTTTCCTGCATGTTTTATCTGTTCACAAGCCCTGATTTGGGGCTAATAGAAGGCTTTTTATTCTTTGCTGACTTATATCTGATCACACCTCAGTGAAATCTTCTAGCAAGCCATTAATTTGCTAGTTACAGTGCCTCTTTCCCATGTACTAAAGTTGAGCGTTGCCCTGCTTCATGACTCAAGGAAGCTGAGATCTTGAATAAATTAGCAAACAATTACAAACTGTCACCACCCAACCAAAACAAGCTAAAACTGATGGAAATAAAGTGAGAAGAAAGAAAATGAAAGTAAGGCTCAATGGTGAAAGTCCATATGTAAGATGTAGGAAGACTTAGGTCTGATTTCTGATCTAGACTTTCTGGATGCCTCTGTACTGTTGTCTGGAACCCGTGTCCCGGTTCACCAGTGTCCTAGACTGGTGTGAGGACAGTGTCCTCACATTACCTCTGGAAGAACCTTCATGCTCAACATGGGAGTAAATCACACTTTGATCAGTGTCAGTTCACCTCCAAGTCTCAGATGAGAAAGCGTCCTTTAGAAATGAATAAGAGGCAAGCAAGACATGCCAAAGTCAGAAATCAATTGCATTATCACTGTCATTATAATGTTGATTAGGGACAAGGGAACATTTCTTGAAGAAGATCCCAGGTTCCCATGGGTAATGTACATGCTGGAATAGGATATTTTCAGGACACCACATCTTCTCCTATTGCTCCTAATATATACATCTCGGCAGCAGAGCATGGCGTAACATTGACTGGTTCTTATATGTTGTTGCACAGGACCATGGTCACCGAGTTGGCATATCCCAGGCACCCAAGCACAGACTGAGTCCTGCACGGGCACATCACTGCTCCAAAAGACTTAGGGAGGTGGGAAACAGGTTTATGGAGTCACCAGCCATGTGTCAGGGGACCAGCCAAGAGAGGCTGACTCTGGTGTGGTAGTGGGGGTGTCTTTACATGTGGGAAAACTCAGTGGGAACAGAGACTAAAGCCCATTCATTGACTTCATTTGATTTCAGTGGGTCATGGGGTAGGCCATAAATCAGGTTATTTTGTTTAAAAAAAAAAAAAAAGTTGGGTTTTAAAAATTCTAATTATAAAAAAAAATAAAATTAGTCTTTTCTTACATATCTTCCCTTTATTAAAGCTTGAACTCCTTGGATATAGCTTTACTAGTAAACAAAACAGGGCAGGACACAAGCACTGGGATTTGATCACCCAAACTGTGAAATGCTTAGCTTATCCCTGGAAAGGTTTTTGTCCAGGCTAACTATTACTTTCCCAAACAACTGCCAAGTGTATCTGAGGTCAGGGATTGCTTCCACCAGGCAGTCTGGATGTAGCCATCTCTTTCTGGAGGAGAAGTAAGGGTGGACACGGCCAGATTATGGTATTTGGCTTCAGGGCTGGAGAAGAAGCCCTGAGATTGCTCAGTTTCCTAGAGATACTGAACTGGCAAGAAAATGTACCTAGTTTTCTGAGAGTGAGTTGCCAGTTTGAAAGCTATGAGGGTTGGGGAAGACCTGGGCTCCATCCCCAGCTTGCACTGACTGGCAGTATGATCTTGGCCTTTGAAGTCATCAGGAAAACTCAGGAGCTTAGGGCTACACATGTGCCCAAATTCTTTGTGGAACCAAAGCACAACTGTTTGCCCAAGGGTACATCTGTCCTCTGGTTATTTGTGCATTTGGGTTTGATTTGCAAATTATTTCCCTGCTATCTTCCTTCCCATCTTCTGTCTAATCTAAACATGTTCATTAATCCCCATCCCTCCAAAACAGCCTCCTCCACTCCAAAAAAAAGGAAGGAGACAGCCAAAACCATGTCAAAGACCACACTGACAGTTTACTGGCATAGACCATCCAGCTCCAGCACCATAGCCTGACTTTGCTTATTTTACAAACACAACACAGCCTCAGAGACAGCCAGAGAAGCCCAACATTTGCTTTGTGTCCACAATTCAGTAAAGTGCCTGAGTGCTGCAATGCATGTCAGGACTTCAACCTTGACATTTCCCAAAGGCTTGTCTGATGCCTGCACCTCTAGATTTTGAGTTGGATTTGTGCTGGGTAAAGACCACTGTGGATGTAGACATGGGGGTTCCAAGGGGGAGTCAGTGATGTTGTTACTCCTAAGCACACTGAGAGTCTTTCTGTCTGAAAGATGGTGAGATGTGCAGATGCTGAGCAGTGGATGGCCAGATAGAAACACCTAGGCTATTAAGATTTTAAAATAAATTCTTCCTGGGAAATAACCTGCAATGGTACTAGGGAGAGGAGAGGAGGAGGGGATCTGGGAAGCAAAGCAGAAGGAACTTTGTACCCAAAAAATCCTTCCAGCAGGAATTTCTTTTAATGAAAGCAGAACTATTATGTTTTTCAAGCCCAATCTAAAATATCAGGACAACTTTCCAATGGGTGACTCCTTTGCCAACTCTGAATCTCTCTTTCTCTGCATGCCTGTTGGTAACAAGTGGTGATCTCATCTTCCCTGTAACAACAATTGCTCCTGAGGCTGCTGGACCAGCTATCCTGGTTGGGGACATGACCTGTAAACAGTTCAGCAGGGCACTCAGAGCCACCACTATTGAGTAATTAACATCACTTAAATCCTCCTACCCTGGAAAAGCCACATAACTCATGGAGACGAGTGGGCTGTGTTCGTGTCTGGCATGGTGTATGATGAGGGTCATCTGGGTATCTGAATGCCTGCATCAGTGGAGATGGTTCCTGGCTCATTAAACTGTCTGCTTTCCACAGACCATCAAGGATGTGTCAACAAGGTGTTTTTCTCAACTTGCATCATGCTTTGGAAGAGCCAGGCTTTGTTTCAGGGTTGGATAAAGGCTTGTGTGCTCAAACCCATCCGACTTTTCCAGCTGTGCCTGTTGGCTTTTTCTGTGTATAGACCTTGCTCTGCTGGTGTCATTCAACCATCAGAGCCATAGTGAAATGGTGGAGTAACCTGAAAGCAGCCTCTCACCTGCAAACTCCCTCTGTGCTTCACTTCTTTATTAGCTGTTTCCTTGAAGAAAAAAGCATAATTGTCCTCAATCCTGTAAAGCATCCAAGTACAACACCACCACGATGCTGGTAAGTAAGATTAGGCTAACCAAGAAGACTGCAATAAAGAGGTAAATTTGCAAGTAGATGTTTCCTTTTGATGACTCCCCCCAGGACATGACATTTTCCATTAAGGTGAGGCAGACAGCCAGGGACAGCAGCTCCCTACAGACATAGTCACTGTCACAGTTTTCTCAAAAAAACTCAGTTTCTTTTGAAATGAAAGAAAATTGGCCTCTCCTACCTACTTCTGAAGCAGACAAACCATCTACAGCATTGCTTCTCTTTCCACATCTTTCTCTTCTTGCTCATCCTGCCAAGACCCCTCCAGGAAGAGTTGCTAACACTAAAAACTCCTAAAATAATGCAAATCAACTGGTCTAGGCAGACCATAAGCCTGGGCTGGCATCTACTACATAATGCTTATATATTTGTGGGGTTTTTCCTCCCTTGAGATTTTTTTTCCTTGTGTGTAGTTACACAAATTGCCCTCCCTCTTCTCTAGCAAAAAAAATTTGAAGGGCAGACAGCAGTCAAAGTGAAAATGCTTAAAAAATACTCAAATAACTTCTGAACCTTTCTTCCCCTTTAGTAGTCCATCCTAGGTTAAAAATATGGCTTCAGGAAAGGCTCTGCTGTGTCCAGCTGCAAGACACGCACACCTGCTTGATTTGTGATACAAACTTGGGGAAGACCTACATCAAATACTCCTTGAACTACCAACAGTAGACATGGCAGAATATTCCTAGGAGAAAATTAATTAAATCAGTTTGAACACCTGATTGGAGATCTCACTGAAGAGCATTAATCTCCAGTTACTAAGAATCCCTCTTAAGCTTGTGGTTGGTTTCTTAGACTGTCACATGGAGAGGTGATGCGGCTACAGAAAAACAGTTTTCCCATCGGCAGAGGTCAGTATCACTTTACGTACCTTAAGAATGGAGGAAAAAATTGTTAGACCAAGGTCATCTCACCTGCCTAAATGCTGACTAACTGAGAGGGAGGTCACTCTTTGGTCAGTGAGGATTGAGTGTAATGATGTTGCCAGTGAATCTGTTCCTTTCTGTAAACCAGAAAAGCAGCCTAGGATGACTAGGATGAGAGTTAACACACTGATTTAGAGAATGACCTTTCTGAAGTGTGTGGTGGGGATGTCAACAAGCCATTTGCATTAGTTCAGGCCAGCAGAAAGGATACCTCAGTTGCTGAGAAGCACGATGATAGAAGTTTGTTGCTCCAAGGGGCTTTGTCCTGTGTGGGAAGGGTTTGAAATCCTCCCATCCAAGGAAGGTGTCACAGCTTGTGCTCTGAGGGTCACTTTTAGGTGGCTGGGAGAAGAACGCCCTTCTCATTTTCCTCTGCAAAGATGTCCAACTACTCAGCCTTCAACTGGATAAATTAGAAAGCCAGCAGTCATGACTGGGAGCTGCTGAGCACATGGAGATGACACTGGGAAGAAAACACTTTTTTGTCTACATTTTGAATGAAACTTCTGTAGTTAATAAATTCAAACTTACCATAGAGGGAATCACAGACTGTATGAAATGGTTTTCAATAGATTTGCCCAGTTACACATGAAGACTTTCCATAGGTGGGACCTGTGCTCGAGTGAGTATAGTTTATTGATGGAAATAGGGAAGAGCAGTTGACTGGCATCCTGCTTTGGAGAATGGGAGTTGAATAGTGTATACATGGCCTGCCCATGCCAGTTGGACAATCCTTGTTTCTATCACTGTAATAGTAGGAAAAGACATCATCTTTCCTTCTGTTAGGAAGGAAAGGAAGGAAGGGAGACAGAATAGAGAGGGAAGTGAGGTTTGGTTTATGAGGGGATGTGGTTTCCAAGGATGTTACAACAAAGTTTCTGTGGATTTCTGTGTGTGGGTGTAATAGAGAGACATTCTGCCTCTTTCCATACATATACAACTATTATACCTGTTTATTCAGTATTTATTGCCTTTGTTATATAAAGAACCATGTCACCTCTAGTTAATTATAAGCTTCATGTGTTGAGAAAACCAGACATCTTCTCTACAACACTAGGAAGAAAACTCGTTTGTTTTCTTTCCAATACATTTCTGTGGTTTTCTGCAATTCCATGAGGTCTTTATTACACTTCTGTGCAGCACTTCCATTCTCTGTGAGGGCAAAGTCCCACTTGTTCTTGCAGACATTTAATTTGTGGAGGTACACAATGCCCCCCTCGTCTTGACAAGTATGGAAGTTTGATGTTGTGTCTGCAATGAAATGGATTTAGGTCAAAACAGAAAACAATACATCACCATCTGAACCAACTCATACATGGAAAGCATAATGAAGTTCTGGTTACTGTGTCTCCAAAAGCAAGGACCCAAAGAAGGACTATGGGGGTCATCAGAGAACTTCTGTAAAAAGAGGCATTTGTGATCCACCAAAGTGGATAAGAAACAACTGAAGGGATATTTGTAAATGTATGAAGAAGGTGGATGCGGAGTGACTACATTTCATTTGCAGTACAGAAGTAGGTGGTACTGAATAAAATTATGAGGGAAGAAGTTTTAAAACAAACAGAAAGAATTCCTAATGTAAGGGGGAAAAATTCAGTAAGGACTTTTAAAAACAAAGATGCTTAATTCTAAAAGTCCTGAGCTGCAAATTCATGAAAGCCAGGAGATTATACAGGCAAGTGTAATGATATGGTTGTGGTGTTCATTAATAGTCATTTTAGACACACAGGATAACTGTACGGAAACATCCACTCCTGGCCATGGCCAGATAAAGGATGCTGGAAGAGATGAACCTTAGGTCTGATTAACACTGTTGGCTATAAGACATGTATTGACTTAGTGATATACGTTGACTATTCAGGAGCTTCAAAAATAAGCAAGTCCAGAAAGGATTATATAAATTTACAGGGAAGAGGTTAGCTGGCAACTATTAAACATATCAGTGTGGATGCAGTGAGCAGTCCCCCAACAGGTGATTATAGGAAGATTTATCAAAGAAGAAGGACTCTGTGTGGGCCACATTTTTTTTCTCTTTCTCCAGGCATCTGTTCTGTTAGAGACAGGACATTGGGCTATTTGGCCAGATTTAGTAATCTCCTTTCCAAATGTTGCCTGCCTGTGCAGGGTTTCCACACATACCTATGCAGCAGGTTTTCTGATGCCGAGAGCGAGTTCCAAACACAGAAAATGTCTCTGGGCAGGATTTGGAATGGAAGCAGAAACCATGGTATCCAACACAATGTAAGGTGTCTTTGGGCATGCTGAGACCTACAGGAAGAATGGGATTCCCAGGTGTGCTGCAGGATCAGTCCATTTTTCATCGTCTTCCTCCTGCTGAAACCCCATGGACCAAAATTAGGGGTCTGGTACAAATACCTGCAAAGCTCAGGACATCTTTTCAAAAAGTTTTGGGACCTCACAGGACTCCAAGGAAGGCCTTTGTACAACTAGAGAAAAATGTAGCTGTTGATGGCAAGTTTCTGAACATATCCTGGTCATGCATGTTGTAGTGGGTAGGGACAGCCCAGCCTTTGGATGCTTCTAAGCTCTAGGACTGCAATGCTGCAGGCTAGTCATGCAAGGGACAGCATGGTGCTCATATGCCCTGAAGTGTACCTATGACTTCAAAATCAAAAGCTGGGATCTGGCCCAGTTAACAGAAACAAGAGGTTTGTCCAGTTCCTTCCTTCTCCGAAAGACTTACTCCAAGGTGGGGAATTTCTTTAAGCATGAAAAAAAGCTGGGCTCAAAGCTCAATCAGTAAGTGAGTCAGTGCAGCAGAAGGGCTGAGGAAGAGGCACCAGCATATTCAGAAAGCTTGGGTAAACTTCACTGGTGTAGTTCAACTTGAGCAATGCAAGAGAACACCTCTGCCACTCTTCTACCATACACAAAGGAGACAATTTATGACCCTGGGGTAAGAGTAGGCAGATGATTTCCATAGTACCATCTTCTAATAGTGCCACAAAGTGGCATAAAGATACTTCAAAGAGTCCTAAGGAGCCAACACCCAGTAGTGGCTTCTGGGGGGAGGTTCTGGTTTGACATTTGGTCACCATAGGTTAATTTGTCACTTCTGTGTCTAGACTGAGAAATAGGGAATGGTTTTAATGAAAGGAGCTGAAAGCATGGAGGAATACAGCCTGCACCACTGCACAAGCTAGTTGTATCTCCTACACAGGCAGTCCCCAGCATGGGTCTTGCTCCTTACCTGGAACAGCCTGGAGGAGAAAAAGGAGAAGAGACATAAGGCATGAGAAGAGCTTCATGGTGGAAGGTGTGAGCTGCAGCATGGAGACAAGGCCACAATGCCAGAACCTTTGAGCAGGGGAGGAGGGAGAACTCTTGCATTTATAGGGCTGTGGGAACAGACCTGGCTCTCCGGGGGACCTTGGCAGTGGTGAGTGTGGAAAGCAATGAGTACAGCTTGACCGCTGCACATGGCTGAACCTGAACAATGGCAGATGATCACAAAAGCAAATGGAGAAACAGCTATACCTCCCTACACATCCACTGGGAAGGCTGCTTCTCCATATCAACCCACCCAGAGAGCTTCATTACTTATTACATTCAAAGATCAAGGTGGTTGGTAATGGACAACCCAGAGAAAGTTAACCATTTTTTTGGTGGGCGAGAAGGCACCTGCATATATCAGAACATTGTTGGTGACTTTGAGTATAGCAGAGGGTCTAATGTGCTGCTGCAATATCTGCAGTCTCTGTTCATCAATGCAAATAAATGATTTTTTGCATCATTTCCTGTTGTGGTTTAACCCCAANCTGAAAAATAAAATTTGAACCAATGAAATAACCAGTTTTCTTTCTGAAAATATTATTTGGTTGATATTATGGACTCAATTCAGTTGCCCAAATATATAGGCCTAACTTCTGTGGGCTGCCCTAAGGTATCCAAAGAATTTCATGGGACTACCTGGTAAGACACAGGACCTCCGAGGAAGTCTGCATACGATGAGAGGGGCAAATGGATGGCCATGTGTACGGTCTAACTTATTTAAAATGGCACTAGACACTCATGTCTGGTCAACTGACTGAAGCTCAATGGCAGTGGTCAGTGCTACACTCAGATACCAAGATGTAGGCATCTGCAATGGATGTGACTGTGTGGGAATGAGATGTTTAATTCATGCTTCTAGGACTCAAATCACCTGTTTAGCTATAGTGGGACATTAGGAGCCAATACACATGCAGAAACCTGCACTGTAGACTCTTGTACTTAGCTGGCCAAGTCCAGAGCTACAAGCATTTGTTGTCATTAAGGATGTCTCAGGGATCCCATCTGGCCTCCAGCTGCTTCTCCATGAGGTTGCAGATCCCCCAGAGCTCCTGCATGACATCTGCCAGCCCCAGGCAGACATCAACATTTCTAACGTCACAGGGCCTATCAAATGGCTTTCATCTCTACGTGTGGACAACTGGGTCAATTGCTAAATGTTCTTCTCAATTGTGAACTTTGGTTGTGGTCATTTTGTAGAAAAAAAATGAAAAAAAGAGAAGGTTGTGGAATCATTTGTAAGGTCCTGCTTTGTGATGCAGTGAGCTAAAGGTTTAGTACAAAATAAAGCACTTCTAGTAGCAAGGAATCCTGTCCCAAAACACCACTGTGTCACCTAGGCCATTCCTTGTGTCAGCCAGGAGACCTGGGTTACTGTCCCTGTTCCAGTAGATGTATGAATTTTTTTATATTGCATTCAACAGGGTAAAGAAGGTAAAATGAAGATTTTTCATTACTACTTGATTATATATATATATATATATATATATATATAAAATATATAGTCTGAAAAGGAGTATTAATGGTTTTAAGTACCAGGAAAAAACACAACTGGAGCTAGGTCTCACATATCCCAGCTACAGAACTGACAGACAAAAAAAAGGAATAACATCGTCTTATCCAGCAGCGTTGTATGAAACAGCCCTGAAAAGTTTTTCTTCCACATGAATTGTTGAAGTGAATGCAAGCTGCACTCTTACCTGGGTGTAACAAAATCCATACTTATTTGTAAAGAGCAAGCCTACCCCGAATTTTCATGTTTGGATATCTAGTTTCATGTATCTGAAGATGTATGGATTTAGATACCCAATGGGTTTAGTATTTTTCCCTTTTGAGAGACTTACCTGAGAAACTATATTGAAACATCTGGTAAGGTGAAGTCTAGAAGATTTTTTTTTCCCAAACTCTTAATCTTATACATTAATCAAAATTGTTAACTCATCTGCATAATTCTCTTCAGACAAATGGGAAATATTTCATGAACGATATGTATGTATTTTTTCTCAGTCATTATGACAAATATGAGTTACAGAAAAAGCTTAATGAAATATTAGTTAACAAAATAAAGTACAATCTTAATAAAATATTAATCCTCCTCCTTTATGTGAGATACAGAAATCTGGCACATTCTCAGAACAACATGTCTTAATTTGTTATATCTACAGTGGATAAAATTGGAAATTTTCCCCTTAAACCAAGTTATTCCATCTAGCAGTTTGAGAAGTTAACTCCAGAAGGAAAACAGGGAAAGCATATACTGAACATCAAAAGTAGAAGAAAAATCCTTTTATTGAAAAATCATGAAGGAGCCTAAGTCAAAGAGCAGAGGTATCTTGGAAGCCAAGAACATGCCTCCTTTTTCTTTTCTTTATTCTTTGGGAACATAGAATATTCCAGGATATTCCTTACAGCATCTGTATTTGTTATAGAAGCAGCTTCCAATCAGATACTCATTTATAGAATCATAGAATCATAGAATCATTAAGTTTGGAAAAGACCTCTGAGTTCATCTAGTCCAACCTTCAACCCAACACCACCGTGCCTACTGAACCGTGTCCTGGAGTGTCACATCCGCACGTTGTTTGAACCCCTCCAGGGATGGGGACTCCACCACCTCCCTGGGCAGCCTCTTCCAATGCCTCACCACTCTTTCAGTAAAGACATTTTTCCTCATATCCAGTCTAAACCTCCCCTGGTGCAACTTGAGGCCATTTCCTCTCGTCCTATCGCTGGTTACTTGGGCAAAAAGACCAACACCCTCCTCACTGCACCCTCCTGTCAGGGGGTTGCAGAGAGCGACCAGGTCTCCCCTCAGCCTCCTCTTCTCCAGACTGAACAACCCCAGCTCCCTCAGCCGCTCCTCACAGGACTTGTTCTCCAGGCCCTTCACCAGCTTTGTTGCCCTTCTCTGGACACGCTCCAGCACCTCAATGTCCTTCTTGTTGTGAGGGGCCCAACACTGCACACAGTATTTGAGGTGCAGCCTCACCAGTGCTGAGTACAGGGGCACAATCACTGCCCTGCTCCTGCTGGCCACACTATTCCCGACACCAGCCAGGATGCTGTTGGCTATCTTGGCCACCTGGGCACACTGCTGGCTCATGTTCAGCCGGCCGTCAACCAGCACCATGTGACGGTAACGTCTGCAGCTTCCTCTTAGACCACACTGGAAAATGTCCAAGACGTCCCAAGTCGTGCTGCCTGCACTTAGAAAATATTTTGTACTCTGATGAGAAGAGATAGGCACAAAATGTTATCAGATCAATGGGTTTGTGGTTAGGCTGCCTGCAAGTAATCTACAGCCTGGGTTGCACGCATAGCTGAACTTCTGAGTGACGCATCAAGCTGGAAAACAGAAATGAGTTTAATTTGGACTGAAGTGAACTGAGACTTCTCCAAGTTATTGCTATGAAATTACCATTGAAAAAAAAAAAAAACAACAAACCAACATTATTTCACTTAATGTGAAAATTTCTATTTATACTGAAACAAAACTTTCTGTGCTGTCCAGGTGTAAAACACAATGGAAATAAGAGTTGGGTCTTTAGAAATGCCCCCATGAAGTGGTGCTGCCTTAGCTTTATCCAGGCTTTTAAGCAGCAAAAAGAACCAAACTCCAGCCTATCTTATGAATGTAGAAAAAAGCTGAGGAACAGCATCTTGAACTGAAAGATCACCCACACTGTTTTCTCTACAGAATTATTCAATAAATTTAGCTAATATCTGCAAACAGTTTGCAGGTCCCTTCACAACTTCAGGGCCAAATTGTTGCAAACTTCATACAAGCATCAGACTATTATTTCTTAACTAAGAAAGGATCTTGGGTCTACTCTGTGATGACTAGTGGCCTGAGGTAGTCCTCAGGGACATGGCAGACTTAGGTCTGAAACTCTCTCCTGCTAGTTTTCAACGTTGCCTTAGCCAACAGACTCGTCTGGACCAAATCTCTCATGATGTCTCCTGTTGTTTCTTCTGCATTAAAGAAGTAAACTGCAAGGTCTGGTTCAGAAAACAGGATTGTGCTTCAGCCACATAGCCATAGGTATCTCCATGTGAGCTAGGTGTCTGAGCTCACATTTTCAACAGTGGGTAGCTGATTTCTGTGGCCACAGGGTAATCATTTAGTGATGTTTTTTTAAGACAAGAAGAGCAATCAAAAGGTGTAAGGTGGCCCTCATGGCTGGAGCTTGGTCTCAGACTCACAGAAGATACAGAGAGTGATGAAGCATTTGTAGTGATGAGGTATTTGTATAAACAGGCAAATGAAAATCTCAGAATAGCTCCACAAAATCCATAGCCCCATAAAGCTGCCATAACTTATTAGCTCAGGTTGCACTTATATTACATGACAGCAAAGGATCCTTGATGAATCCTTGAAAATGCCAGCCATAAAATGTGATGTAGGTAGTAAAAGGGGAAGGAGGGGTTCTAAATCAAGGTAGGGTAGAAACATCTCTAGAAGCGCTTTTCGATTCTAAATCAAGGTAGGGTAGAAACATCTCTAGAAGCGCTTTCCGATGCCAATGGTGTGTATGTGTGAAAAATGTCATTCCTCATTTCCAGGGGAATAAAGGTGTCTCTCACAGGACAGGGCAGCTTTGCAGCATCAGTTGGCTCTCTGAGATGGTGGTGGAAGAGGGGGAAGGAAAACCCCCTCTTTCACAGGAGGAGAGGTTTATGCAGTGGATCAGCCCTGTAAAAATCCATCCACCTGCACTGGTAGAAGGGAGGTCCATCTTGCCATGCCAATGCTTTAGGATCCCTGGTAATTACCACTAAGGGCCCTGTTAATAACCTTTCTGTCAGATCAGGGACGCTGGAAAACCATCTTCCCCTCTCAGCAGCAGATGATGAGAGGGATACATAGGCACAAAGAATCACGTACATGGTGGGCTGGAAGGGGTGTCTCAGAGCATCATCTTACAGAGAGGCATGGGGATATTGAAGGCAACTGCATGCACAACTGTTGTGCTTTAACCCCGATCGGCAAGCAAGCACCACCCAGCCACTCCCTCACCCTCCCCCTGCCCCGGCGGGATGGGGGGGAGAACCGGGAAAAAAAAACAAATCTAAAACCCATAGGTTGAGATAAAGGCCGTTTAATAGGACAGCAGAGAAAGAGAAAATAATAACAATAATGATAAAAGAATATACAAAACAAGTGATGCACAATGCAATTGCTCACCACCCAATGCCCAGCCTATCATCCCTGGCCAACTCCCCCGGTTTCTATACTGAGCTTGACATCAGGTGGTATGGAATAGCCCTGATGGCTAATTGGGATCAGCTGTCCTGCCTGCATTCCCTCCCAGCTCCTTGTGCACCTGGCAGAGCATGGGAAGCTGAAAAGTCCTTGACCAGTGTAAACTCTACTGAGCAACAACTAAACCATCAGCGTGTTATCAGCATTGTTCTCATATTAAGTCCAAAACGCAGCACTGTGCCAGCTACTGGGAAGAAAATGAACTCTGCATTAAGCTGAAACCAGGACAACCACCTTGGATTATGGGAGCAAGGAAAGAGGGTTTTCTCCTCCCAACTCTTCTCCTGAGGCTTTGGCTTTGCTTTCCTTGAGCTCTTCTCTTTTCTTCTGCACCCTTGACCTTCTGAACCCAAACCTACTATCCTTCTAACTTATCCCGAATCCACCAGAAACACAACCCAAATCCTGTGCCCTGTACCTCCTCTACCCACCTCTCTCCTCACCTCAGGGCCCAACATTGTACTTAGACTGAAGCAGGAACCCAGTTTTCTAATTCTGCAAAGTTATTTTTTAAATTGCAAAAAGTGGACCTGTTCTATTTAATGATGGACTGGAAACGTTTGCCTTTTTTTCATGGGAGGTGAAGGACAAATGCAACACCTCAAGTGTGTTAATAACCTGGTAGAGAAGGAATGCTTGTCCAAAAATGTTACATTCAGAGTCCTTCCCTACCATTTCCAGCCATTGCACAGACAATGTTCTCACTGTGAGGCTATAAGCATTTATATGACCATGATTCCCTTTGAATTATGATAAAAAATTCTGTCTCAGAAAAAAAATCTTTGAATTTGGAGTGAAATTCACCTTGGTAAAGAGTTTCCCTCCACAGTCCCTGTTGGTTGGAGCAGGTTGGATCACCTCTCCTGACTCAGAGATGACCCTGTGATTGTTCAGGAAAAGTGGTGCACAGAGGTGTTTGCTAGCAATTCTGTCCAAGGGTTGCGCTATACACATTGAAGTAGAAACCGTGTTTCCAGTCCTTCTTGCTCCTGGAAGCCTGATAAACATTGGAACTGTCTCACCACCTAGCACAGAATTCTCTCCATTGACTATGAAGGAAATGCAGAAGACTAGTTCAGGTGGAGGTATCTGTACTGTCAACCTCCAAAACAGGTGGAATGAAACCCACCTCAGCTGTCTAATCTAACATCATCTCTAGTTTTCCCTTGGAGTCAATGGAGACACAAGGACTTCCAGAGGAGTCTTCAACCCTGTCTTGAGGTATACATCTGAGGCAGGTGAGACAGACAGTCTTTGGAAGATAGTTGCTTCTATTTCTTAATCTGGGAAACAGATAACCCCTTTAGTGATCTTTCTTATGTGGAGTAGATCTCTCCGGTGTTGGCTTCCACAGCAATATAAAATGCCCATGCAGTAGCATCCCTACCCACCTCACCCAGTTAAATTAGCTAATTTTAAAATAGTCTGAAAAATGTACTCTATAGGTATCATTCTCACCAGGAGGGTCACCTCTTCTGACGGGGGCATGGGAAGCAATGAGGAGGTATTTACAGGTATTCCCAGAAGATACCTGCATTCCAGCTGCAATTGGTGGGGAATTGTGCAGCAGTCATCAATACAGGATGAAAACTGGTGACCCGATGGACTGACTTCTCCTAAAGCTGCAGATGGTCTGGCCATAGAAGAACGCTCCAGTGCTGCAGGGAGCTCCTCAACCATGGGTCTGACAGCCATAGACATCTCCACTAGACAGTTCTCAACTTGAAATCACCATGATGACTCCTGAGAAGTGTCTGCCCGGTGAAATCATTGTAGCTACATGTTCTTGAGTAGGGACATGTTGAAGAAGATATAGATCCATCTAAGTGGCAGACAGCAGTGAGGGAGAAGCTTCTACCATCATGTGAAATGTCTGTTCTCGCCTTTTAGTTGACTCAGAAAACTATGAATGTTTCCCTGGGACTCACACATCCTTTGAGAGCACTATGTCAATATATTCTGCTTAAAAATAAAAATGAACACAGCAAAGCCAAGTGTCCAGAAACATCTCCTGCATCTCTTCAAGCCATTTTATGGCCCTAGTAGTGTACCAGCTGTCTAACACACAAATATCCCCCTATGTGGTGACACCTACTTTAATTGTGGTGACACCTACTTTGAGCTGACTCCCACCCCCAGGCAGGATTCGGTTGCCTGAACATAATATCACTATAGATGTCCTGGAGCATCCAAGGTATCTGCATGGGACAGAGATCTGTGGGATACTCAGATGCTTCTGGAGAGGCAAATATAGATCAGGCAGCATATTCCGTAACACAATACTAGATGCCTGAATTTAGGCAGCTGAATCTCTCCTGTTATGTCATGCAGTTGGAAAATAAGCAAGTACCAGAGTGGGATAGACGAGGAGAGATGCCACTGCAGGCAGTCAGCAGGGAGCAGGCAACAGGTGAAGCTCCCTGTGACCACATCTCAGGCTGCAGTTCTAGAAAACTGTGGGCTGATGGGGGGAAAGTCTCCCAGAGACCAGTGGGACTGACTAGCCAAAAAAATATGGACTGTGGAGAAAGAGCTGTATTTCCAGGAAGGAAACAAGTTTAATTTCCATCCTGGCCTTGGGATGGAGGATCCTTCACCGAGCAAAATGCATGTCCAGCCTGGTTTTGCAGCTTGTGGAACCCATGAGCTAGTTGATGGCTCCCTCTTGTGGGGGGACATGCTGGTGGAGGAAGGGACAGCAAAGCCCTTCTTGTGGGCAGGGTTTGCTCAGATGGAAAAGTAGGTGCCTGCCTCTCTGCTCCATCTTCAGCGTTGATAATTCACAGGGTAAATATGTGACTAATAATAATATGTCTAGAGAGCAGGGATGGCTTTTGGTGGCAGACACCAAATTTTAGGGACTGGAGTGAGTTGCCCAAATTCAGGACAAGTATATAACTATAAAGTTAACTTCATATAATTTTATATAACTTTATAAAGGTTTGTAACTATACTTCTAATGGGAGCTCTGCTGCCTAGGGTAAAAGCAGGCATCTTCCTTGTAGAGACATTCAGGTGTCTAAAGCAGCATCCCACACCAGGAGACCTTCCCCTAGCGCTTCATGTCTTGTTAATCAGTGCTGTCTCATACAGTCAGAGAGCAGTAACCACATGATGCCCATTATTTCTTTTAAAAATAAAACTCATTTTCAAAAGCTTGAAAATGAAGGATTTCAGAAAGTCTCCTGCTGAGATTTCTTTTTTTTTTTCACAAGTGAAGAACATTTCCATGTAGAAATGTAACCTACTGCTAGCCCAGGTGAGACTGCTGTGACTTACTCCCAAGCAATTATCCACAAATAGAAATCTAATAAAGTTCACCAGTGGTCTTTCTCTCCAAATGAATATTATTTATCTCATGTATTTGTACATAGTAGATACATATGGTGGACAAGTAATTCATTGGCTATGCAATTCAAGCAAACTGCCTTAAGTATAGCTAGATAACTGTATCTACTGGAGAAAAAAAAATGCATTTATTAAAATATCACTTATGCCATTCCTCATTTGAGTGCTGTCATTTTTATTTGCATTTATTTATTATTTTCTCATTTTTTATCATCATTTCTGAAGGATTTTCTGAAATGGATCATTCTTGATAAACAATAAATTCTGCTTTCACATCACAAACTTGTACACTTATATCAAATAGTTTATTTTCTTTAAAAATATCTTTAATAATGGTGTCAGTGGTCAAACTCTAAGATTTTTGACAAGCTCTGGGGCAAGCAGGAACTGAGTGCAAAGATGTCAGAATTTGTGACACTAGGCAGAAGATTGAGCAGTGGGGAATGATGTGGGATGAAATGGAGGTGAAGCAAAGCAAAGATGGGTTGAGTGGAAAAACACATGCTCTGAAAGAGAAAGGAAACAGGACAGATGGAGGCGTAGCCACCCTGTCCCTATCCAGTCCTGCAGGAGGTCCAGATGAAATGGGACATTCGTGACCAAGGTATAACAACAACTGTATTTGAGAAAAATGTCTGATGAATTTCTGATAGAAAAATTTCTTATTGCTGGCAGAATACATGATCATAGAATCATAGAACTATTAAGGTTGGAAAAGACCTCTGAGATCATCTACTCCAACCATCAACCCAAAATACCATGCCTACTAAACCTTGTCCTGGAGTGTCACATCCACACATTGTCTGACCACTTCCAGGGATGGTGCCTCCACCACCTCCCTGGGCAGCCTCTTCCAATGCCTCACCACTCTTTCAGTGAAGACATTTTTCCTAATATCTAATCTAAACATCCCCTGGCACAACTTGAGGCCATTTCCTCTTGTCCTTGATGAAGTAAGGGAATAAGCCAGAGCCAGGGAAATAGCCAGGGCTGGTTACCCACCACTTCCAGAAGGACACCAGGGCAGCCTGATTCCCATCACCTCCACTATGGCCATGATGTGTGCAGGATTATGTTGGGTCAGGCAGGACTCAACCCTGCAGTCTCCTGGTACATTGTCCGTTGCACCACTGCCCATATGGTGCTCACACCATGTCCCTGCTCCAGCCAGTCCAGTATCCAGCAGAATTCCTCCAGCATGCTGGGGTGGGCATGGATTTAGAGAGGAAGAAGGAAAGTTTCATCCTCTCTCTGACACCTTTGTCCATGACAACCTTGTACTAACCACTCATGGAGAAATGACTAGGCAGCCAGAGCTGGCAGTGAACCTTGTCTGCATTGTTGGTGGACCTTGCCTGCATTGGTGAGATGTCTTGCCTCCCTTGCAGAAGTTCCAGCTACCATTCCCAGACAAAACAGGGTTTGGTTTCCTACATCAGGATCTGTAGTGTCTATCTGTGACTGAGCTGAGACCATGGGCTGTCTGCTTTTAACACTATCCACCACAATTTCTGGGTGCATACTCAGAGCCCACCTCAGGCTGTGATGCAGGAGGGGACCTGGTATTTTCCCTGTGTTCTGCCCTGGGCCATTATCATCCACCACAGCATCCCTGAGCCTCGCTCTTGCCCGCACTAACCCTGCAGGTCACCCATCCCACCCTGCACGTTCATCCTCCAGCCTGGACTCCTCTCTGCAGCCAGGTCTTGGCCATCATTCCCCTCTGTAGCTGAAGCTGAGAGGTTCCTGGACACCCCTGGGGTGATCCCCATGGAGAGGACATCCTAGCTGCCCCAGCGGGGGTCCATGCCAGGGAGCTGCATCACCTCCAGCCTAGTAC